>SEYY01000860.1:25000-94134 GCA_009176605.1 Armadillidium nasatum
TCTCATTAGAATCAGGATAGAAAAAATGAATGCTAAAAGTTTTTAATCAGTGCCGCAAAGTTATCATGAAAAGTAAAACTGCTTTTATATAATTGTCAATAAAAATAATGTTAACCAATGCAATTTTTCATTATTTGAAGTGGTTACATTTGATTCATAAGCAGTGTAACCCGTTGTATCGGAAAATAAAAATCTGAAGAAAATTGGCGCGAATTTTTTATTGAGACAGAAGTCTGACCCTCTTGGCCTCTTTATGGTATTTTTGTTAATGTGTTATTGAAAATTTTATCCATATATAATTTACTAACAGTGTAGGTTGGTGGATTGTGTTAGTCGACAGTATATACGTATTGTAAGCCTACTTATTAATTTCTGTTTATTTTTAAATGTTATTTCTTGTTGAAAATCAAATACTTGATAATAGATCTAGTGTAAGGTGACAATCCGTCCCATTTTTTTTTAGAGGGTAAATCGGGGCGGATAATAGTATTTTATCTAACTTTTGAAAACATTCGTATTTATATTAAAAATCACCCTCTTTATACATCCCTTAAAACCCTTACGAGCAGGGTATTTGGGGGTGGGGGGGCAATATTGGTTCATAAAAATTTGGTCAGAAAAATATGGTCACCTTGGTATAGTGTAAAGACCTACCTCAATTTTTCAGTCTACTTTATTTTTTTTTTTAGTTCGTTAAATTTTCTCGGCAGATATGCATATTAATTGTGATACAAATCGATTAATTACTACAAATTTTAATGTCCTATATGCTTTATTACTTGAGTAACTTTCTCACCAAGCGCCAAATGGTAGGGCTATGTCCTGTCATTTGCAAAGCCTCTCCCAATAGAGAGCCACTCTTCCACCTCATCAATTGTCCTCCCTCACCTCTCCATGGTGTCAACAATACCATCTCAGCATCTCTTCCTCGTAGATACCAGTTGTAGAATTTTGCTTGGTACTGGTTTTTATCCATTCTTTGTATGTGCCTATACAACTTCAGTTGCTTTCTCTTCACAAGCTCCTCAATGAGTTCCACCTGCAGCTCCCATCTTATGCCCTCATTCCTCCAATATTTCCATCTTATAACCTCCATGATGAGTCTTAGCACCCTCAACTCAGCCACCACCACCACCTTGCTTCTTGTCCTTGTGGTGAGATTCCATGCTTCAGCACTGTGCATCATCATCAATCAATATTGTCATATACAACAATACTTCGACTTTTCTTGGATGTGTCTGTTTCTTAGAAGAAGGTACAATTGCACTACTCCCTTAGAAAGCTTACCTATTATCAGTTTCACCAACATCTCACCTCCACTGTTCACTGTCACACCCAGATATTTAGACTTTGTCACACTTTTTATTCTTTATCAATGCAATTCTATGTTAAGATCTTCCTTCACCTTTGCTATATTCATAACTTCCATTTTACAACTATTCATTTTTTGGCCTTCCCTATGCAGCATATCCTCCCAAGTCTCTAACCTTTTCATGAACATCAACTTGTCCTTTGCAACTAATGCAATGTTATCTGTGTTTATCATAACACCCCCAACTCCTCTATCATACCAGTCTCTCAAATACACTTATCCATACAAAGCAAAAACAGTAAAGGTGACAAAATAGCCCTCTATCTAACACCAATATTGACATCAAACCATTTTAAAAAATAAGTTGCTACTAAATTATTTTAATATTTTCATATTTTATTTGTCTAATTTAAATTCTGGGAACAAATTAGCAATATTTATACTGCAATTGACTTAATTATTTTAAAAATTTGATTAAACATATCAAAATATATAAATGCTAAAGAAAACCATTTTTTTTTTTTTTTTGCTATTGCCTAATATTGGATACCATAGCCTATTTATATTTAGTATTATGTATTGGAGTTTAGACTATTGGAAGAGTTGTATTAATATTTTGCATCACCCATAAAAGTTTAATATAACAGTATTACTTTTGAATTTTATAGAATTTACAGTATATATATAGTTAAATTGTATTAATGAAGAAATAGTTATATTTTAACTAATTGGGTGTAATGACATTCTACAAATTTGATTTTATAAATATATTTAATTATAGCAGAATATATATATATATATATATATATATATATATATATATATATATATATATATATATATATATATATATATATATATATATATATATATCATAACTTATATATTCCTCAATATTTCTAACAAAAGTAAATAATATATGAGGTGTTCACAAATTAAAACTTGACTGGTCAGCTACTTAAAGATAATGCAGAGCAGTGTATGCCATTCTTGAGTGATAAGGTCTTGGTCAGTTACTCTACTAGGAGATTGAGCTAATGCTATAAAATTTTTGTTTTATTTGTTCATTATTTTGCAGTTTTTTTACAGACTCAAAACAATCTATGAAATTTTTCATAACACTAAGAAAATTATTAATTAGGCCTAGTCATTGACCAAACTCAGTATTTTGAATGACTTGCGAGATAAGAATTGAAAAGCATCACTTAATAAAAGTCATATCAGGTATTTCCCAATTCAAGGAGGGAAACCTTCCTAGGATTTGCATGTTATAGAAAAGGAGCTTTAAAGCATATGAGTCTAATCACTCTATCTTTATTATAATTTATTATTAGGATTACATGGCTCAATAATAGCTGATTGATTTTCATATTTGAAATGCTGTTTTGATCTTTATTGTGGGGATCCTAAAACGATAGTTGAGCTTCATGAATAGATCCTTGCTCATGAGGTGCAATTTAAAAAAAATAAAAATTTAATAATAAAATTAAAGTTTTTCTAATTTTCAGTGTGTAGATTATGATTTGTGTTTTGCATTTATGTAGTCACTTTTTAATCTTTAAATGTTTTGTCCACTAATATAAATTTTAATAATTTTGTTAGTGTTTGATTTTATAGGTATAATTTATTCTTTGAAAAATTGACATTTATTGTTTTTAAATAGTTAGGTTTTTTAATTCTTTAAATTTAGCTTCATGCAGTTTGGCAGCTTCTATATTGAGTCAAAGCACCTTATCTCTGTTTCATTTAATTGGTTTTTTAATTATTTAAATTTAGCTTCATGCAGTGTGGCAGCTTCTATATTGAGTCAAAGCACCTTATCTCTGTTTCATTTAATTGAAGGTTACTGATTACTTTTTTCTTCAAAAAGTTCACAGCTCATGGGCATTACCATTTTCAAGGAGAGAGGAACTTTTTTGGGGAGATTGTTATACCTGGATTAGATTGGACCATTGCCCTTAAGTATTCAAGTCAATTGCTATAACATTTTGCCACTGTACACAGTTTAGCCATATTTTTAAGTTTTTTTTTTTTTCCTTTTCCTTTTCCTTTTCAGGGTATACAATAAAATTTAATAAAACTTAATATACTACTTAAGATCTTAAAGTTATGGAAGGTTTTGATGATCCTGGTATATTTTTCTCTGAGAATTTTTCCTCTGAAGATCACCAAGAAACTCACATCAACCTTCAAGCAACAAAGCGTAAATTTAAGGAATTTTTGAGGCAGTTTCATGAAGGAAATTTCAATTATAAGTACAGGTAAGGGAATAAGTAAGTTTTTGGTAACGGTATAGAAGATTAAATATTTTACCCAAGGATTTTTATAACTATATATAGTTTCAAAATTTTTCATTTTTGTTTGTAAAATAATTGTAAGTTTCAAAATAATTTATTAGAAATTGAGATTAACTGTTTCCTTTTAATTGTAATATATTTAAACTGTTTTATTCAAATATAATCTAAATTATATGAAAATTGATTTTCAGAGATACATTAAAGAGAAATTACAACTTAAAACAATATTTTTTGGAAATTGCCGTTGAAGACCTTGCTAGCTTTGATGAGTCTCTTGCAGATAAATTGAAAAAGCATCCAACAGAACATATACCACTGGTAAAAATTCATAAAATTCCTTATTATTGTAATTCTTGAAAATTATTATTTTACTAAAAGAATATAATTTATTATTATTACTACAGATTACTATTTTTATTATTCAAAGGTAATTGTACAGAAAAGTCATGAGATTAATATTTTGTTTAAATTTAAAGAAAATCAGTTTGTACAGTAAAATATGTATTTAATTAATTTTCTGGGTTGAATCAAAGTTTCACAGATATTTTATAATGACGCGAATACGATAACACCATTCAAAGAAATTGTTTTATTTAGGAAATAAGTTTGATTTGAATTTGATTAGGAAACAAAAAATTCTTTTTTTTTTTTTTTTTTTTTTTTTTTTTTTTTTTTTTTTAATTAAGCTAAATCAACTACAAATATGTATGGTATATCCATATCCAAGCTATTACAGCACCTGCAGAGTTCATTTTAATACCACTTTAAAACTATTCATTTTTATATGAACAAATTATGTTTGACCTTCATTTTTTTAAGATTGTTAATCCATTGATACATTTTATTTATTATTAGCCTGTAGTTGGATTTGTGCTTATTGGCATTGTGATATATATATATATATATATATATATATATATATATATATATATATATATATATATATATATATATATATATATATATATATTCTCCAAGAAGTTTTCACCTTGTCAGTGGAAGCAGCATCTTTCTCCATCGTCTCTTAAAACTCCTCTCAGAATCCTTTAGAACATTGTTTTTGGCTTGTTGGTATTAATGCTAATCCTTGAGTTTTATTTAAACTATCAGGTAGACTTTTCACCCTTTCAGTTTGGACTAGCATCATTTTCCATCTAACCTCTAAATTCTTTCTCCCAGAGTTTTCCAGATCATGCTTCTCGAAGCTATGGTTTCTCCATGCTGGTCCTGGAGTTGTTGCAAGCCATTAGCAGAGTAATGACAGGACCGGGTTGCTAGTCCTGTTGCCCATGCTTTTAGTTCTCACATGATGCGATCCTGTCATTAATACTCAAACTCCTGTTTTTAAATTTTAAATTCTTAATATTAACGTTTTATTTTTCATTTAAAGTCGAAAGTACATTATCTTGAAAAATTTGTTGTTCCTCTATAGAGTTTTAGAAATAATTTCATTGAATTTCATTTAATTTAATTTTTTTAAAATGCCCAAATATTAGTACAAAAATTATTAATTTAAAAAAAATTTCGGCTATTTTCTTTTTAAAATTTCTATTCAGCACCATCTCAAAGCATTCTCTATATAAATTTTCTAGCCTTCTTAAGACAAGAAGACCTCAAAGGCATAGAAGCCCTCTCTCTTCTCTTCCCTCCTGATTCCTCTCACTCTTCTACCTTTTCAAGTCTTCCACACGAAAGACTCCCACATATTTCGAGGAAGCGTTTGCGACATTTCGGTTCCCAAGCTGGTTGGACTTTCAGTCGTACTTCTTTGATTTCCTGTGGAATGATTATCGCTTACATGGGAGGGTCCCATGCTTGTGCAGAGCCGTTACCAAGGTGATTCACCATGGCATGAAGACTATATTCTATAATCTTTCCCTTCTACTAAACCTTACAAACCTTGGTTTAACTCTGCTTATTCTCGTGCTATTTGACGCAAGGATACTGCCATCAGTAATTACCATTGTTTTCAAACTTTAAAAAATCATGCAATTTATATTTCATCCAGAAATCATGCAAATTATGTTCTTGTTCTTTGTAACACCAAAAACTAATTTCTCAATACAAAATGCAATAATTTTTCTGGCTCCTCTTCCTCTCTTTCATACAGTTTGCAAAAAATGTCAACTCAAACTTTGCTTCTTCCTCTTTCCCTCCAATAATATTTTCTTTCAACACAATTGCCGTTTTACTTCTTCGAAAACAACTTTTTGCCCAGACTTTTGCCACTAATTCAACTTCAGATGATTTCGAAGTCCTCCTTCAACCCCACACACACACAACTCATTTATATGTAAAATTGTAATTTCTTGTAAAGAAGTCCTCTACTCTCTCTTAGCTTCACACTAAGAAGGGGTATAGTACTGATGGTATCCCTCCTGTGGTTCTCATATATATATATATATATATATATATATATATATATATATATATATATATATATATATATATATATATATATATATATATATATATATATATATATATATATTATAGTTTGAAGAAGCAGCCAAAGAAGTTGCAGATGAAGTGACAGCACCAAGACCTGAGGGTGAGGAAGATGTCGAAGAGATACAGATAACTATTTCTTCTAATGCTATCCCAACAAATTTAAGACGTCTTCAGGTAATAATTTAAAAAATTGGTTATGTTAAGCAAATAAGTAGAGCTGTTTGGTAAATAACTAATCAACTACTGTAATTAGATTATAAATATATTAATCTTTTAATGAAGATTAGAATCTATCAGGAGACGAACTCAAAGATATCTGTAGTAAAATCTTTGCAGAAATCTAATTTCATATATATATATATATATATATATATATATATATATATATATATATATATATATATATAATATATATATATTATATATATATTATATATATATTATATATATATATATATATATGCGATTACGTTTAAAGTTGCAACTTTAATGTTAAAATTATTTAATATTTTAATTATTCAATTCATTTAGTCAGAGCATGTAAGCAAGATGGTTAAAGTATCTGGCTTGGTTGTTGCTGCTTCAGGTGTAAAAGCAAAAGCTCAAGTTCTGACTGTTATGTGCCGTTCTTGTCAAACTACGATTAATAATATACAAGTAAAACCAGGGTTGGAAGGTTATCCATTGCCTAGAAGATGTAACACGTAAGAGATTGATTTTTTGTTTTTATGTAGTCCTCTAATATATATACTCGAATATTTATAGCATATTTATCAAAAAATGCAGAGTTAAATATAAATAGCAATTGATGGATACATTTTTCTGCAGAGAACAAGCTGGAAGACCAAAATGTCCTTTAGATCCTTTCTTTATTGTTCCTGACAAGTGCAAATGTATTGATTATCAAGTACTAAAACTTCAAGAAATCCCTGAAAATCTGCCTCAGGGAGAAATGCCTCGACATCTTCAACTATATTGTGATAGGTAGGTTAAGCTTAGTGAACCTACATGGCAGTTTACTACCACTTATTCTAAGTAATTGTTTTAAACACTTTAAAAAAGCTATTTTATATATTTTAAAAGTTGAAAAATTTATGTACCCTTTGAGAACATTTAAAAAAGTTTTAATTCTTTCACTATAAATGTTTTTAGATCTCTTTGTGAAAAGGTTGTGCCTGGAAATCGAGTAACTGTATGTGGAATCTATTCCATTAAGAAGGTTGGGAAAGCATCTGTAAGTTTAAAATTTTATATTTTTTGACCTAATCCTTTATATATGAAGTAGCCCCAGATATCGAATGAAAATATCTTTAAATATGTAATTTAATTTTTCAATAGCGTGGCAGCAAAGATAAAGTAGGAGTTGGTTTAAGAGCTCCTTACCTTCGTGTTCTTGGTTTACAAGTAGATCAAGAAGGTCGTGGAAGCTCACTTAATACAGCGTATACAGCTGCTGAAGAAGAGGAATTTCTTAAATTGGCTAGGTCTTCTGATGTCTATGAAAAAATTAGCAAGAATATAGCCCCGAGCATTTTTGGATCACAAGATATAAAGAAAGCAGTTGCCTGTCTACTGTTCGGAGGCTCAAGAAAACGACTTCCTGACGGTTTAACACGTAGAGGGGATATAAATGTCCTTCTTTTGGGAGATCCTGGTACAGCAAAATCTCAATTGTTAAAATTTGCAGAAAAAGTTGCTCCTATCGGTGTGTATACCTCTGGAAAAGGATCATCTGCTGCCGGTCTTACTGCTTCAGTTATAAGAGATCCAGTATCAGTAAGTATTATTATTAGATTGCAACTTAGGTAATGGATAACCAGTCTATTGTAGAATTATGTAGGTAGTAATAATTTTAAAATTACTAAAACTGAAAAATTTACAAAAAAGTAATTCCTTTAATTTTCAAATTATAGCCCCTTCTGTTGCATATAATATAATTTTAACTAAAGTTATTGTAGAAATTATATAATTCTTACTAGTTAAGATGACTGAAAACTAGAAATTTGGAAAAGTAAAAAAGGGAGATAAAAAATGTAGACAAGTTTTAACAGAGGGAATGGCATTCTCATTTTTTTCCCCTTTTGCGTAGGGTTTTATTTAAGTATTGTTCAATACATCAACTATTTATAGCTAATAAGAGATGAAGTCATGAGGTGAAGCGAGTAAATGATACAAAAAGCAAGTGCACATGATTTGCTCTATGATGTTCTTAGCAGTATGTTAGCACTTTACTTTGATGAATTATCATTGAAATGAATTAACTGATTATTATTTATACAATTTAATATATAGAAAGATTGCTGAAAAAGTAATATTTCGTTATTTGGATAAATAAATAATTTAATGTCTTTATATATATATATTATATATATATATATATATATATATATATATATATATATATATATATATTATATATATATATATATATATATATATATATATATATATATATATATATATATATATATAAAATAGAGTTGCAAAGTTTTATTTTATAACTTTTATCTTTTATTCCACCTCAGACAAATGCATCTCTTATTTTGTTATTCATATTCATCTACGTGGAATACCAAAAGAATACCAAAAGAATACCATTTAAGAAAATGCATAAATACCATTTAATTATTCATGTCACCTGGAAATAAATTGTGTTATTTAGAATGTTGGTAGAAATACTTTCATGATTAATTTCAGTTTCCATCAAAGCGAACAATTTTCAATCAGGAAAATTTTAATAATTTCAATTTATTGACCTCTGCATATATGAAAATAACTCAGATTATAAATTTCAAAAATTCCTAATCTAATGTACCTCTAGTTATTGATTCTAATAACTCTTTTCATTGCATTGTTAGAGGAATTTTGTAATGGAAGGAGGTGCTATGGTTTTGGCTGATGGAGGAGTTGTATGCATCGATGAATTTGACAAGATGAGGGAAGATGACCGAGTAGCAATTCATGAAGCAATGGAGCAACAGACCATATCTATCGCAAAGGCAGGTATTACAACTACGCTTAACTCTCGATGTTCAGTGTTTGCAGCTGCAAACTCTGTATTTGGACGTTGGGATGATACAAAAGGAGAAGAAAATATTGACTTTATGCCAACAATTTTGTCAAGATTTGACATGATTTTTATTGTTAAAGATGAACACGATGAAGCAAGAGATACTGTAAGTATTTTGTTTTTGTTGTTGTTGTTGTGACATATCAGATACTGTTCGTTACTAGTAAATAATATTCTTTTCAGACTATGGCGAAACATGTTATGAATGTCCACTTAAATGCTTTAAGGACCCAAGAAGAAAGTCAAGAAGGCGAACTATCTCTTAAATTCTTGAAAAAATATGTGTCATATTGTCGATATATATATATATATATATATATATATATATATATATATATATATATATATATATATATATATATATATATATATATATATATATATATATATATATATATATATATATATATATATATATATATATATATATATATATATATATATATATATATATATATATATATATATATATATATATATATATATATATATATATATATATATATATATATATATATATATGAAAGTAGAAAATGTATTGAAGACCAGAATGCATAAAAAGAAAACACCTCATTTGAGATTACATGTTTCGTAATAATGAGGTAAAGAATTTCAAAATTTAAAAGTAGTCTTAAAATGGTGGACATTGCAAGCAAGTTCAGAAATGCTAGTAGCTTGAACTGTAAACTATTACTGCAATTTCATTAGAATGTAGAAATTGTAGCAGTATCTCTTTGTTGATAAAAATAATCAGCTTTGATAGAATGGTTAACCGTTAATAAGGACTTTTAACCTTAAGTTCAACTCTATCCAAAAAATCTGGGCCACAATAAACTTCCCAGGTATTAGAACAGGGCTCCTATTTGAAAGCATAATGGCCACAGTTACATTAAATGAACCAGGATTGTTCTCAGAAACTGGGTGGAATTTCCAAATTTTTATCAAACAATTTAATATAAGTCATACCAGTTTGTTGCTTGTTGCAGCTAAGAATGTTTAGATTCTATATAGGAGAGACACTTTTCATCAAAGGAAATAGAAAATATGAAGATTTTTTTTTAGTGCAAATGGGCTGCTTCAACGATAAACCCTGCCTTGCTTAAGAAATAGAAAACGAATGAAGGAGCAAATGTGAAATGAATATAAGATAGGGAATGTTTAGCCAAGCATTAAAAATTTAGACCAATGCCGAAAAGATGCAAAACTTGGGCCTGTTTGTAAAGGTCAAGAGGAGAGTGCCTCTTTGGCATTGTTTGATATGGTGCCAGAAAATTTGATGAAGGAAGTAAATATTAATTTTTTTATTTTTGTAATTTTAAAAGAAAAGAAATTGCTTGTTCTTGTATATCTGTTTTCTGATTATTACAATTATTATTAAGCCAAAAAGAAATTAGTAAATGAATTCCTAAATACTCAAAATAATACCATGGTGAGATATATAAATCATCCATTACTATTATTAATTATTGTTGCTGAATATAAATATTTGGGGGGACATACGGAAAAGTTTTAATTAATTTCTAAAGTTTGAAAACAAAACTTACAAATATTGATATCAGGAAGATATGATATCTTCTAATATGAAATTTACTCCACATTAAGTAGTTTCTATTGAACCACAGTTTATTGAAGAATAGGCCTTAATGTAAGTAAGTATTGTATGTTAATTGATTATATTCTAATTACTAATAATTTTCAGTCGATGCGGTCCAAGGTTATCTGAATCTGCTGGAGAGAAACTGAAGAACAGATACGTCTTAATGAGAGGAGGAGCAAAGGAGGCAGAAACACAAGCTGACAAAAGACTCGCAATACCTATTACAGTACGGTAAGCTTGGCCGAAATAACCCTATTGTTTTTGGACAAATAATTTCATGTTAAGCTGCAGTTAGATATTGTTATTGCTTATAGAATTCAGTTTAGCCTTCACAATTCCGTGAATTTTCATGTTAATAAAAATTAGTATTTATGTACAAAAATGTTTATAGATTTTTAAAAATTTTGACAGTCAACTTGAGGCTATCATTCGGGTTTCTGAATCTCTTGCAAAGATGAGACTAGATCCGTTTGCCACAGAAGCTGATGTCGATGAAGCTTTACGGTTGTTCCAAGTGTCGACCCTCGATGCAGCCATGTCTGGATCATTAGCAGGTATTATATATATATATATATATATATATATATATATATATATATATATATATATATATATATATATATATATATATATATATATATATATATATATATATATATATATATATATATATATATATATATACTCTCTCTCTATGCTTATAATATTAGAAGTTCTTTTGTACCTTCAAGTTAATCAAACTTACAAGTAAGTGTTGTGCACGTTTGAATATTAATTGGCTAGGTTTTCAGGATTGACCTGATATTACGTTTTAACAATATATTACCTTTTACCTTACCTTTTAAAAAAGAACCTATATCCTCTGTTATAAATTATACTCTTATGCTAAAGATTAAAACATAGCTTATAACTAAGAATTAAAACAGTTTGTTCACTAGCTTAAACAATTAGTTTGTATAGTTTGGTCTTTGCCTGCCCAGAACTTTGTCAAATACTTCGGCATATTTAGACCACCATTTTTTATTGAATTAAGTAATAATACTTTCTTCAAATTTCCATTTTTTCCGTTCTCTCTGTTAACATCCACTTTTAGAAAGACAGCACACGCTTCTTAAATCACACTTTGCATGTATGAGAATTGTGAAATTTGTCTTTTTATTTTGAAGGTAGTCAAGCTCAAACCAGGATTGTAGTTTATTTTTTTCGGATCTCGATAGTTTTGTATTATATCAAGTAGTGATTGGACGATACCAAAAAAATTTCTGATTCCGATTCTCTCACTACTGTGAAAGAATAAGAATATAGATGCAATTATGTAATTTGAAACGATTGGTTTTAAAAAAAGGCACAAATTATAGACAAAATACGCAGGATCGTAACACTGCCTAACGCGTTTTAAACTTGCGTTCGCTTCAGGTAAGATATCAATCTCTTACTACAGGCGTTTTCCCTCTCCTCTCTCGCAAATGCCAAATAACCCATTTTGAAAATTATATATACAAAACCGTAAATTTTTGATTTCAAAATTTTAAGTACTTTGTTTTATACACCTTATTACAAATTTTCACACATTGAAAAGAAATATATTCGGGAAGTGTTTGGCATCTTTTACTCAACATGAAGTTTCAATATCTTGAATCATGTTTTATTGTATTACACAAGCATATAGTAATTTTATTACTTAATACATATGTAATCTTTCTCTTTAACAATCTGTTATATATGACTTTTTAATTACTTCACGCGTATATAGTATACTCCTGTATTGTGTGTCGTATGAGACAGTCGAATATATATATATATATATATATATATATATATATATATATATATATATATATATATATATATATATATATATATATATATATATATATATATATATATATATATATATATATATATATATATATATATATATATATATATAGTTGGTATTTGGCGTTTACTATGTAAAATGCTTTATTTTTTAAAATAAGCAAAAGTGTGAGAATCATTAAAAGTTGAAGAAAAATTGCGGTTCCGATTCATCGTCCCATCACTAGTCGCAAGGATATCAGGAATTATAATTTAGAATTTATGTAATTAATATATTAGAACCCACAAAATAATGCTATAGCCAAAAAATAAAAATCTTCATAGAATCATTTGCTTAACCTTTTTTTTTTTTTTTTTTTTTAAGCAAACCAGTTGATAATCAATATGACTATGCTGCACGTCATCACATTTGTTCTAAATATGATGCTTAATTTTGCCCAATTTGTAATTATGTACATGTAAAATAAATTCAGTCTTTTTTTTTTTTTAAATGTTACCACTCTTACTCGTTACCTACTGTAGGTGCTGAAGGATTTACTACTGAGGAAGATCAAGACCTGCTGTCAAGAATAGAGAAACAGCTGAAGAAGAGGTTTGCCATTGGCTCTCAAGTATCTGAGCATGCCATTGTACAAGATTTTCTCAGACAGGTTAGATATAAATTTGACAATTACATTAATAATATATTATTTGGTAATTTTTGAAATATTTATTATGGCAATTATGTTCATATATTAATGTATGGCATAAAATGCAGAAATATCCAGAGAGGGGAATTTACAAAGTGATACATTGCATGATAAGAAGAGGTGAATTGCAACACAGACTTCAGAGGAAAATGCTCTATCGAATGAAGTAAAACATGTTGAATAGATTTTATTTTTCATATTATATCAATAAATTTTTTAAGTCTCGTAAGTAGTTTTTATTTTAATTTTTTTTTTTTTTTACACCACCGCTCACGGGCAAAGCCCTATTCAAGGAGGGGGTGCTAAAACAGAAGGGATGAAGAGGTAAAAACTACCCACAGGCCACAACCCACACCTAACGCAAATTTCGCAGGTGAGCACAGACGTGGGTCTTAAAGGAATTTAGATTAAATTCAGCAGGAAACAGGATGGGAGAGAATTCCACAAAACAGAGGTGGCTGGAATAAAGGAGGCACCACAGCGAACAAGCCTGGAGTTACCAATGTCTACACAAAATTCATGTGCAGACAATGCACCCCTTGTGCTACGAGGACGCCGTCAAGGTGGAGGTATGCGAGTGGACAGTTCCCTCTAGCATTTACCGCTGTAGTACCTATAGAAAAGAGATAGGGCACCAACGTCACGTCGCAAAGATAAAGGGTCAAGTGCATTTGTAAGAGCAGAACAGTATATAAGTCTTTTAGCCTTTGACTCAACCCTATCCAAAAGACGGGTGAAACCTGAGCCACTCCAGATATGAGAACAGTACTCCATACAAGGGCGGATGAGGCCCTTGTATAATTGGAGTAACTGCGAAGAAGAAAAAAATTCTCGCAGCCTAAACAGAACTCCCAGCTTCTTTGAGGCCGCCTTAGCAACCATTGTGATGTGAGGTTTCCAAGACATTTTTTTGTTTATGTTAAGGCCAAGAATATTTATATTGTCAACAGGAGAGACGGGAGAACCATCGAAAGAAATAGAAAAGTTAAGAGGTGTCTTTGAGAGGGAGATTTCTAGAAGTTGAGTTTTTAAAGAGTTGAATTTCACAAGGTTGAGACGACCCCACTGGGAAATTCTATCCAGATCTGCAAGAATAGAATCGGAAAGATGAAGACGAGAGGCAACTCTAGATGCAAAGGAAGGAGCAGATTTGAAATGAGTAGAAGAATGGAGGGTTGAATCATCGGCATATGAATGGACAGGGTTAGATGAACAGCTAAGAAGATCATTAATGAAAAGTAGGAGATAAGACAGAACCCTGGGGAACACCACTATTGACAGGAAAGGAAGAAGTCGCTCCATCAACAACAGCTGAAATGGAGCGATTAGAAAGAAAGCTAGAATTTAATATAAAAAAAAAAGTGAAAGGATAATATAAACAAATTCAAAATAAACATTTTTATTATTAACATTACATATGGCTATGAATATACTGCATTGATTTGAGATTACATTTTGAAATACAAAGAATATATAGGAGCCTTAAGGGCTATTTACTCTTAAAAATTCTAATAGAAAAAAATATACATGTCTTTTGTCTTTTTAACATTTTGGTTCAACCAAAAGCGCTTGAAAACAAAATGAATCTTTCCCTCTTACCAATAAAAAAAGTAAGCTAATATATATATATATATATATATATATATATATATATATATATATATATATATATATATATATATATATATATATATATATATATATATATATAATATACACAAGATTATGCGAGCATGTCATGTTTAGCTTTGATAAAAATTCACCAATAAATATTTGATGAATAATCAAAAAAGAGCCAATATATTAAAATCTTACAAATAAGAACGAGAATAAATAGATGTAGAGAGAGAAATCATTAAAAATTAGTTCATATTTGAACATGAATTTTTAACCTTCATGTGTGAGCAAAGTAAAAAAATTTAATTTCTCTTCATAATTGGAAATAGTAGTTTTCACAAAATGGATTAAACCAAACACATTTTCTAGTTATCTGCTCTTGTGTAACTTTGGCTCGTATTAACATGAGGCAGGAACAATTGTATTTAGACAACCTTAATATCAATCCCCTACTACAGTATTTAGACAACCTTAATATCAATCCCCTACTACAATCTAAAAAATTTCAAATATTTTATATCTATATCACCAACAGTAAAGGAGCTATTATATCTAAAACTCGTAAGAATCCAACCAAAGAAAGCTTACATCTCCCTATTATATATATATATATATATATATATATATATATATATATATATATATATATATATATATATATATATATATAATATATATATATATATATATATATATATATATATTTAAACACGGTTTACAAAACTGATATTAAAAAAAGTAGTGAACTTCCATGTGTTATGATTCATTTCGTGAAAGACTTATAACGAAAGTTTTTATCCAAAAGCATTTCTAAAAATTCACAATCTCACTTTTAAGAGAATCACTAAATCACTTTTTTTTGTGTTCAAAGGCAAAATTTACCCCTTTCAAATTCAACCGTTTCTGCAAAAAACTTCGTGACCAAAAAATAAAAATTCACAATCGAGTACGAAATCTTTTGCTCAAGGTATACAATTAAATAAACATTAATTTTCAAACATTTAGGTAGCCGAAAGTAGACTGTACAACAGCAATTTACGACAGAAAAATCTCAAACTTTGGTAGAGTATTGTTAAATGAATTGCCTCATAAGTTGTATATAACATAATTTGACAGTCCAATATGTGAAATACGAATATAAATATGTCATTTTATTTTCTGTGAAGAATCAATTTGAAAATTTCCTTCAAAATCTATAAATTTAACCATCATTTATATTATTATAATTACATTAGTCCATAATTAAAACTAAATAGGATATTTTACGGTGAACGAAAACTGAACTATAAATAATGATCTTGCAATAAAGTTAAATGTTATATTTCTTAACTAATAATCGCTACAAAGTAGATATATATATATATATATATATATATATATATATATATATATATATATATATATATATATATATATATATATATATATATATATATATATATATATATATATATATATATATATATAACTTTGGTTAATATTCCCATTATGCATAATTCAATTCAGATCAAAAAAATGTTGTTCAAATGTTAAGGGAGGAAAAGAAGTATTTGTGAATCTAAAATAACATCCTCCACCTTCCCTTGGATTTAGCTTACTAAAACTGACCAATGTCCATTAAGTACATAAAGACATTAATATTAACCTATCCAAAACAAATGGCAAAATATTTCTAAAAACTTATCTAAAAAAAATTTATTTTTTATCCAAGCAAACAATACCCTAATATCAAAAACCTAATAGGAAGCGAAGCAACAGAAAAAAATTCTGCCTATTTAGATGATAAAAAATGGAAGAATTAACATAATCCTGATATATAGATAAATTTCTAATCGATAATTTATTAAAATGATTATCAATTAATTTTTATATATCTTAGAAAACTAAGCCATTCAGTATATTCCATTTACACAACTAGAGCATCTAGCAAAATACACTAAAAATTTTGCGTGAATATACTTTATGTATGAAATTGAATCGACTTTAAATATGAAAATATAATTCATTCATTTAGACGAGTGTCAGGTCCCGTGAAATACCAATTTGAACTACATTATGATTTTTAATATTATAATTTGTCTTATTTAGCAATTCTAGTTTCTATAAAAAATGTTACAAATATAGCAAACCCTCCGCGGTCAAAAAATGGAAAACCTCATAAACATTCTACAGAAGACATAAAAAAAATAATTTAAACTACATAATATAACATAATTCGGTATGACCTAAAGTATGGTTTCCTTTAAATAAGCGTAAACAAGAACATTCCAAGGAACATGTTAAAAATGTTAATATCATTGAAATAATACAAGTCTATCGAAATTGAGATTCTGCTTTCACAATAAATAAAATATGAATTACTGAAAGATCAACTAAGTACAAAAGTTAATTCACAACCTAAGTCGACGGAAAACTAAGTAATTTTTGAGGTAGATATATTTAAGGTATCTAAAGGTGCTAAACGCTTATAGAATATTATATTTTGTATAAGAACTAACAATAATAAAGAAAACAAAGTACCGAATGTCCAGAGTGGTCCTTTAGCAGTATACAAGTAAGATACAAAAATAGGACCAACGAATCTTGAAAGGCTCCCAGAACTAGTCAACAACCCCATCCAAAGACCTTGATCTTTAGAATGAAGCATTTTCGAGAAGATAGCTCCAGCGAGACTGACGGAAACAGGATAACCAATTGTCATGACGCAAGACGCTACTATCAACTGAGAAATTTGAATTATAGGAGTGTAAAAACACCATTCTTGTGTATAGGGACATCCACATCCACATTCGTTAGCAACCGCGGCGCGACGAACTCTAAGCGTAACATTAGAATCTTGGTAATCATTAAAATCTTCACTATGAGCTATACTACTACTATTGCAATAATTTATTTTTGGTGTATCTCCATGCATTGGTAAAAAGATAAGTAAGGACAATGCAAGGGGAAGAAGGCCACATAGAATGAAAACTTTTCTATCATTAAAGGACTTGGACAATCTACCAGCTAAAATAAACATACAAAACGCTATAATTCCTATAACTGTAAGGCCAATACCCACTACTTTTACAGAGAATTCAAAACTCCAAGCGTAAAGATCAAGACACATTGGAACAATTAATGTTTCAACGATCACATAAATAAGCAATATAAAAAAGTAACTAATTACTAAGAAGACAATTGCTATATAATCTGTTTTAATCCTACTGGTGGTAACATTGTCAACTATAGTTTCTTCTTTGATTTCTTCACTAGATGCTATGTTGAACTCCTGTAAAACCAGTAAAAAAGATTATTACCGGGAAGATAAAGAAAACTGCCTCACCTAGGGTCAAACCACTGCATGTTGCAACTGAGAATCAATGCAACTAACGCTTAACCGTTGAGCACAACTTTTATGCGAACGAATTCCTATAAAAGCGATTTCAGCAGGTGTTCACCCAATCCTTCACTCAATCTCCAGTTTTGAAATTATTTTAACAAGTCTTAAATCTCTTTATTTAATCGTTAGTGGTCCTTATTTAATGACTTTATGATAATCTATGTACGCATACTTAGAATAATTTAGAAACTGAAGATTGAGGGAAGGACTCTGTGAAAATCTGTTGACCTCGCTTTGACAGAAGCTTGTTCGCTTATAGCTCTGCTTGTATCAAAATATTATTGCTTTCAGGATGGCTCAATGGTAAAGGGTATAGTAGTTGTAATTTGGGAGAACAATATATAATGATATAGGTAGGACATTAGATTTTGCACAAGATTTTAAGAAGGAGATTGGGAAGAATTCATACTAAAAATGTCCATTTTAAATTCATAATTTTAACTACAAACAACCCAATAATAGTATAACTTGAAAAAAATATTTAACTGAGCCTGTCATATTTTAAGTGTACAAGAGAAATTTAAAAAGAAATAGTTATAAAATATAATCAATACAAATTTTTAATCAATGGTTTAAAGCTTTAAACTATGATTAAAACTATTTCATTACATTAAAGTCAAATCAGCCCTACCACATGACAAAATTATAATTCCTAAATAATAATTTGTCATTTACAGAGAAAGAAAAATAGTTTCATTTTAAAAAAAAAAAAAAGACAGGTAAAAACGAACAATTAAATGAAAAAAAATTACGACTCACCTTGTACACACATGGTAAGTAAAGAACAAAATTCAAGAACCCTAATACGGCAGTGAACCATCCAGTCAGAGAATACATGTTGAACAAACCAAGATGAGAGTCTTCATCATTGAAGCCAGACGTGATGCAATCATCTTCTATGAAAGACGAATTCGAATTTGGCGACTTAAATGGGTGAATATAAGTTATCGCTGTCTGAATGCCTAAAAGTATAATACAAAAATAAAGCAAGTCCATTAATTAATCAAACTGAAGTATGAAGTTGATATAATATATATATATATATATATATATATATATATATATATATATATATATATATATATATATATATATATATATATATTATATATATATATATATATATATATATATATATATATATATATAATATATATATATATAAATATTATATATATATAAAAAAAAACTCAATAACCCTGCTACCATATCAGATAAACGAGAACAAAAGACCTATCCCACAGTAACACTCTTTAATAGAAGGCTCCCACTCAACAAAACTCCAACAGTACTTAGAATCACATACGATGCAAACTACTTTCATCCCCCATATAAAAAGCAAAGGCAACCAAAAGATTAGTGCCCCCCAAAAAAAAACACTCCGGCACCGAACTTATTTAATAAAGAGAATACTTTCTAGCTGTCTATAAACAACATATGAACATCCTCCTAATCTATGCCTTTTCAGCATGGATTCCAGTAATATTTCAATCCAATTACAATAAACTAAAAACAAAAACAAAACAAGACATTACGGGCAATCAGAAGCAATCTCCACACTACACCAATGAATCATTATCAATCTGAAACAAAAATACTTCGTAGAAAAGATTCGATAGGCACTCTATTCTAGAGTAGAATCATAACCTCGATCACATACTGAAACTTTTCTTAGTCCAAAACATCAACCCTTAGAACAAAAAAAAAAAAATACACTATCCCCATATTCCTCACAAATCTTGAACTAACAAAAACAATCTCTATCTTAATCTAAACCACCACCCAAAACTACCCTAGGAAAAAACACACGCACACACAATTTGCAGCCCCTTGACATTAACACCCAGAAACATATTCCTCCGAGCTATTATCCCCTGTCACCCACTACCATTCAGAAATCTATACTGAGGAAAGGCAACTCGACAGACAGGCAAGAGAGTGCTTGCCAGACTCTACTCAGGATATCATCCATCCTTCAAGATTATCAACACAAGTTTAATCAAACCACAAATCAATTCTGCCCATATGCCCATTACTCTTCCACGAAAATACACCTTATAAAATTACCCAGCCCTTGTAGTTCATAAAAAAAGGTAAATATCATAATGATCAGGGCCTCTGGTCACGGTAGACCACGGTTGCGGCATTCTTTTAAGCAGAGTTGTGAGTTCAATATATATATATATATTATATATTATATATATATATATATATATATATATATATATATATATATATATATATATATATATATATATATATATATATATATATATATATATTATATATATATATATATATATATATATATATATATATATATATATATATATATATATATATATATATATATATATATATATATATATATATATATATATATAAATATATATATATATTCCCTTACAAACTAAAATGAACGTTTTCCACACAACAGAAACCAAATAATATGAAATTTGTAACTACAAAACTAACTTTTCCCAATGAATAGAAATTAGGCATATATATATATATATATATATATATATAATACTATATATATATATATATATATATATATATATATATATATATATATATATATATATATATATATATATATATATATATATATAATATATATATATAATATATATATATATATATATATATATAGGGTGACCCTTAGCTATAGAGGTGAGAAATAAGTTCCATTAAAATAAAGATATACCACTAAAACGTTTCCCAAAGGAGTGGATAATACTTCAAAAATGATTGGGATAGATTAAGTAGAACTAGTGCGAAAAGTTTATTTCTTCATATTTGTATATATAATATTATTTATATTTAATTTTATATATATATTATATATATATATATATATATATATATATATATATATATATATATATATATTTAATATATATAATATATATATATATATATATATATATATATATATATATATATATATATATATATATATATATATATATATATATATATATATATATATATATATATATATATATATATATATATATATATATATATATATATATATATATATATATATATGCGCCTTTATTCGGATTCGTTGCTAGAAATTTATTACTATAATCTTCCAAAAGTTTAACACGTGCTCCGTAGGATCGTAAACTACTATCAAGCCTTTAACAATTTGCAGACCTTGAAGGTAATGATCATTATTATTCCACTATGATCCAATAATGATCATTATTTTTCTTTGCTTTTCAAAGAAATCAATATTAATTCCATACCTTTCAAAGAATGTTTTTTGAATGTCGTGAAATAAAATTTTCAGTGCCTAGTCCCACATATTTATCCAAGTTTTACGGATAGATAGTTAATTTTTTACATTGTCCTCTTGATGTTCGGAACAATTTAGGGCAATAGCCATTAACAAATTAAAACTTTAGTTTCAATTGGAACATTGGTGTTAAAGAATACTAATTAATCATGAAGCTTCAAGTGACAAATACCACAAACGGTTGCCGAATTTATATAAGCTGCTTCGTTTATCTCTTTACTGACGTCTCTGTATGAATGAAGTTCACATAGGAATTGTAAATCTTGAAGAGAATCCTCTGTTGTAATAGGTGATCTAATCCATGCCTTCACGTGGAGACGTACAACAAATATGCACACTTCTCTGATTTTATAATAATCGACGAACGTGAGTACAAATTGATTTCAAAAGAGAAATATTTTTAGAGAGTAAATTGCTTTTGTCATCTACCTTGAGTGATGAAAGGCTCGTGAAAAACTGAATGATATTCCTCGCAGTGGAATACCCCAAGAAAAATTATCTTCAGTTCTAGCATTTCTCTACAGTCTTCCCGAGGATGACTTCCTTCTTTAAGATTTGTTAAAGCAAGTTCAGTAGGATATCTGTGTATGGCAGATGTTCTTTGACGAATGTATCTGTAACACCATATGTAAATTTCATTTTTTGTATATTAGACCAAACATTTTTTGTAATTTCTTGAAAATCGAAACATCAGTCTCAAAGGACGTCCCAACGGTGGAGTCGAAAACCACCTATAAGATAATCTCATAAATATGATACGAATTAGCTTACACAGTCAATAAATATAAAACGTCCTCCCACAATCCTGTGATGCACATACTTATACTGACCGTCTCACATCGCGTCAAGAAAATCATGACTCAAACGTTATGTCAGTGACGTTATTAGCACATGGATTAAAACTTGTTAAACAACATTACCATATGTACATAAAAATGTTATTAATATCAATTTATATATCGCTCTTAATTAATTTCTGAAAATAAAAAATGGAATATCTCTGTTAATTATATTTTCAGAAAGTTAAACGTTAAATAGGTTAAAAGTACCGAGAATTCACAATGCAATCCGCATGCTAGGAAAACCTACTCCTCTCGATATTTTCAATAGAGATGCAACCCTACTGCTGTCGGATCAAGCTATAAATTCACACACGTCTTATTAGTGTTACATGTAATAGTTAAGGTTAGTGTCCCAATTAAAATTCAACACCTTAAAAATAAGAACACCCTAAAATAAATAAATAAATAAATAAATAAATAAATAATATATATATATTATATATATATATATATATATATATATATATATATATATATATATATATATATATATATATATATATATATATATATATATATATATATAATATTTACAATTACAAAAAAATCAAATACAATTTTGAATTAAGACTTAAAATTAAACTATTTTTTAAAATAGAGCTTCAGATGCGATCTAGAAAAAAAATATTTTCCATGATGAAGATTTGTTTATCTAGTGACCATAAACAGAACTAACTTTCACTAATAATAGAAAATTTCTTTAAATCTTACTTGGACCAAGAATGAAGCCCATCGACTGAGCAGCAGCAGTGATCGACAATGCCATTGTTCGTTCTTTCTGTAGCGTTGACGATGAAATGTACGCTCGACAAACAGCAATATTAGCTGCAAAATAAGTATCCTATGTAATGCAACTATGTACAATGATATAAACATGTTTTCCATTACATAAGAAATGAATGAAATTCTAAAGTGCTTAATTCATCTAAAAATAAAAATAATACATAAATTACCTGAGCTTATGCCAGTAATGAACCTTGCCACTAACATTACATATTTGCTGCTCGTTTTGAAAAGAGGTAGCAAAGCATACAAAATATTTCCACCAATAAACATTATAATAGTGATGACAAAAGATGGTCTGAAAGAATATATATATATATATATATATATATATATATATATATTATATATATATATATATATATATATATATATATATATATATATATATATATATATATATATATATAAAATATTCTTTCAGACCATCTTTTGTCATCACTATTAAAGTTATTGTTGGAAATATTTTGTATTTTACAAAATATTTCCACCAATAAACATTATAATAGTGATGACAAAAGATGGTCTAAATATATATATATATATATATATATATATATATATATATATATATATATATATATATATATATATATATATATATATATATATATATATATATATATATATATATATATATATATATATATATATATTGTTTTATATGTTTATATAGCAGATGCGTAAAAAGAAAAATGGAGAGTCAAAAAGAATGAGAAGAAACAGAAAGAGGAAATACGAGAAATGAGTGTTTCTTTAAGAATGATTGAGAACATGTTCTTAATGGTTCTCATAGTTATATATATGTTTAACGTTTTATTTTTTGTTCTTCTATTATTTGTTTTATGTAAATAATTAAATTTATAAAGAGAAAGTAGAATGTCATCGTTTTTTTCCTTAGACGATTATCTTTACATAGAGTAAATAAACTGTCAAGGTAAGTGTGTGGAATCCAGATTCGTCAGCTGACTTCTCATTATAGTTATTGTGTTTAAGAGCAGTCTGCCTAGATAAAAGAAAAGAGACACAATCAATAAATAAAATTCAAGAATTAACCATTTTATTTCGAGTCAAAGAAAAGAGGGGAAAAAAAAAATAGATCTACCCTTTTTTGTGAGATTAATTACCCTTTAAAGTATTTAAAGATTAGGGTATAGTTAACTTTCGTGTGCACGCGTGCGTGCATGCGTCTGCAAAGTTACTACAGCTTTACACAAATTGGAAACTGCAAAAACAGCAATAAAAAAAACTTTGAAGTCTAGTAATCAGCAAGTAAATCAGTTGTGATAATAAATCAAAAAGGCATATATATATATATATATATATATATATATATATATATATATATATATATATATATATATATATATATATATATATATATATATATATATATATATATATATATATATATATATATATATATATATATATATATATATATATATATATATATATATATATATATATATATATATATATATATATATATATATATATATATATATATATATATATATATATATATATCAGGTCACGACGGCCTTTGATTTGAATAGGATCCCGTCTTCCCCCCTAACTCTGGTGGAATTTTAGGCCTCTGGCCTTTGCCCACCAGAGGTGTAATATATATATATATAATATATATATATATATATATATATATATATATATATATATATATATATATATATATATATATATATATATATATATGTATTATTAGGACATATATACTCCGTAGGCCAAAATATATATTATATAGTATATGTATATATATATATATATATATATGGATATATAATATATATATATTAATTCCGGTCTAAACCCAGCTCACGTTCCTTTTTTTTAACGGGTGCGTGCGCCCCTTACTTGAGGACTTACTTTCGCTCTCGACCGTAGCCGGAATGCTCAGAAAACCAGACAATCTGAATGAAACGTAATGAACTTTTGCACAATTTCGACCATTCACCATAGAAATATATGATTATGTAAGAAAAATTACCTTATTTTATTATATATATATATATATATATATATATATATATATATATATATATATATATATATATATATATATATATATATATATATATATATATTATATATATATATATATATATATATATATATATATAAAATTTAGGGATTGAGTGAAGTATCAGTATCGGTGAGTATCGGTATATATTTTTAGGTATCGGTATCTGTATCTAGCTTTCAGGTATCGGTGTATGTATATATATATATATATATATATATATATATATATATATATATATATATATATATATATATATATATATATATATATATATATATATATATATATATATATATATATATATATATATATATATATATATATATATATATATATATATATATTAATTTTGTTTTAGTTCTGGTCGATCATACAATTCAAGGTGAATGCTTATTCAACAGATGTATAGACACTGCAACGGCGCATGTTTTTAAGTAATGAGGCAGCAAATTATTTTTCCCAAACATATTATTAATTTAAATAATTTATAGTTTTTTATTATTATTATTATTATTATTATTATTATTATTATTATTATTTGCTTAATTGTATTCCATTAAAATGTTTTTTCTAATGTTTGGTGAGCTGTACGGGTATTACACTTCGCAATTTTCCACTAGCTTTCATATTTATCAAAAATTATTTTGAAAAAATGAATTAGATTTGATATTTAAATTTGCAGAAATTGGATAGATTTGATATTTATATTTGGTATTTAAATTTGCATTTAAATTAAAACATGCTCTGAGATATTAAATCTAATAAGTCTCAATAAAAATCTTGTCATTTTATATTAAAAGTGAAAGGTACAGTCGTCAACAGAAGTTCGTTCCTATTAAGCTGGAAATAAATATTTATATAAAATGGAGATCATTTCAGGTTCAGCCAATCACAGTTCAAGTAAGCCACGCTGAATGTTTTTATTTTCTTTTTATTCAAAATAGAGCTTTTATGAAATTGTCTCCATTTTATATAAATATTTATTTCCAGCCTAATAGGAACGAACTTCTGTTGACGACTGTACATTACAAGCTGCAATAAATCAACTACCGTAAATATAAAGTGCAAATATTTTGATACAATTCCAACTTCAGTGAAAACATTTTTTTTTTACTCAAACAAAGAAATATGAAATGGCCTTATCAAATTAGGCACATACGTACCAAGGCCTACCTATTAGTTCCTCTTTTGACGCCGTACCATCCAAGTAGTGGAGATGCGATCATTTGACCCAAGGGGTTAACTGCAATAGCCCATCCCAAAAATTGCTTTGATGTAGATGGATCCAACTATATATAAATATATATATATATATATATATATATATATATATATATATATATATATATATATATATTATATATATATATATATATATATATATATATATATATATATATATATATATATATATATATATATATATATATATATATATATATAATGCCCTTGTGGTTAAAATGCAAGATTTTATTCCTTATTATGACCCTCATTGAAACCATGGTAAGTTAAGCAGTGAAAAGGAACCAGCCACTATGCTCTGGGACCTAGTATAATCCACTCTAACAAATATACTCCTAAAGTCCCCTATGGTAAATGGTATTACCTTTTCCTATATATATATATATATATATATATATATATATATATATATATATATATATATATATATATATATATATATATATATATATATATATATATATATATATATATATATATATATATATATATATATATATATATATATATATATATATATATATATATATATATATATATATATATATATATATATATATATATATATATATATATATATATATATATAATAATATATACGATAGGGATTTAGGATATATATATATATATATATATATATATATATATATATATATATATATATATATATATATATATATATATATATATATATATATATATATATATATATATATATATATATATAACATTTAGACTTTACAATTATCAAAAATTAAATGAAGTCCTCCTACTCAAGATAAAATTATAGGAAACAAACTTTCTCCTATATTACATTTATAAAAGCATCAAATTCCGAAATACACCTTTTATTTTTTGTCTTTATATTATTTTAATTTATTTCAATGACTTCATTGACTAATATTTCATTGACTTTTATTTCAAATCCCTTCTTTCTTTCCATGATGTACATTTCAAACCCTAATTTTCGCTGATGTACATATCAAACTTTATCTTTACCTATACAAGATACATACATAATTGTTTCTAATTCAAATACAGTACAATAATAAACACATTCTACTACTAATTCCTATTACTATCTTTGTACATGTTTACTCTCAAGTGTAAGAGTGAGATCATTAATTATCTTCCAATTTCCTAACAAAGTGAATAAATGAATTTGCATAAGCAGAAAGATAAAATATACTTATAAATACCAACAAGCTCATCGTATTTGCCTTATTTCAGATTATAGATATTGCTGTACTGAATCTAATTTTATTTAACTTTGTCATTTACATGATACCTTATAAATAACAACATGGAAATTATCAATAAATTTTTAATTTTAAATGAGCAATAAAGATACCACACATTAGAATTAAACAAACTTTTTACTTTTATTACCATTTGTAAATAGGGCCACACTCCTGTTATCACAATTGAGAATCCTATAGACATTATGAAAGTAGTAGCATATATAACTAGATGAGATTTTTTCCTTTGTTTTCGACTATATGGATCTTCATTTCTAGCATTTACTAGAATAGGTCCTTTTATTTGGAGATTATTTCCATTAACATTTTGAAGTTTAAGAGATTCGGTCCTTTAGAATAATATAAAAAATTAGTAGAAACACCAATTAATAATTCTAATAAACAAGTAAATAAATCTGAATCATTAATTATTATTAAGAATCTATAAATTTTAGGGTATTTAAAAAACAAATTTCATGGTTTAAAAAAAATATAGCTATACACAATTTAGGTTACAAAAAGTATATATATATATATATATATATATATATATATATATATATATATATATATATATATATATATATATATATATATATATATATATATATATATATATTAAGTAAAACAAACCTTAAGGTATCTTTCTCCTCAGAGCTTTCATGATTGTTGGTTACTACTGGCGAATCTGAACTTACTTGTACTTCTAAAAGACGATCTTCAACATCAGTATCAGTTTCCTTTTGAGAATTCATAATTGCATACTCTATGGTACTTACAATGTATTAATATAAAATGAGATTTCTATATAAAATTGTCGTTTTAAATTTTGAATAAAATTTGTTACATTAATAATGAGATTACATAAAATCCTGAAAAAAGAAAAAATAACTAGTGTATTATTAGGCTGAAAACATACAGTATGACTATTTAAAGAAAAAAAAATGAAATAAGAACTAATATAGTTTATTGTGCAAATGCTTCATAAGACCTGTTAACTTCAAGTCAATGAATTTAAATTAAAGAATAATTATTTCATATAATTTTAAAATTTAAAATGTATTTTAAGAATGTGAAAATTTTTTCTATAAACAATGGTTAACTGCCACTAAATAATACCTCAACCATAAAAATTAACTTGCAAAACATTTTAAATTTATATATTTAACTCTTTTTAAATAATGGGGCTATTTATATGTGAGTAATTTTTTTCATTATAAAAAGTTCTGTGAAAGGGTTTCAAATTATGCAGAACCTACTCTTGCCACATATATTAAAATGTCTAATGTTTAATTCAATTACATACTGTACAGTATGTCTTTTTCTTTAATTATCTCCCAAAGGTATTCAGTAACTCCCTCTTGTCCTGCCCATTCGTCACACACTCTTTTGAATTCCATATTGCAGACGGTTTTGATGATAAGTGTTTTGTATTCATCTGTTTTCATGGATATTCCAGCAAGCATGAGTCTTACATTTTAAAGTATCTTGCAAACACAGACACAGTGTATCCCTTTAAGTTCCCACAGTAATGCACTATTTAGGTCTAAGTTGACAAAACTTAGAGGCCAATTTTTTCTGTAGGGTATTTCTTACAAAACTCCACATAAAGCTCCTTCATATTGCATAGCAGTAGCATATACTTCCAAGTCTCTTTTCCTAACTTTCCTAAACTTTAATGGTGAAATTTCCATAGCAACAGCACTTGTATCATTGGCAGTGGTATCTCCTTATTTTGTTTCCATATCATTATCAGAGGATTCATTACTCTGCTGAAGCTCACATATCCTATTTTTTATTACCTTTCTGCATGATGGACAGATTATATTCTTATTCACCTGATATTCTCTACCTGTCAGAAATCTGAGTTCTTCTAGTGTGTTCAACGTCATTTTCTGACAGGTTGATATTTTTTTTATGTGGTAATCCTAAAGGATTACAACAGTAACAATCTTTATTTGACATTACATTTTTACAATGTTAAAAATCTAATATACAATGTAGGTCTTCTCACCTCTCTCAAAAGGCATACAAATAAACTATAAGCAGTCTTTTTTAAGGGCAATGTATATTGATGATAAGGGAAAGTTTAAACTAGCCCAGGTTTATAAAAAATCATATATAATTTGCCATATTTTGAGATTTTTTTTTTTTTTTAAGGTAAAGGGGAGAGACACCACAATGAGTTTTGGTTCAATAGTAGTTTTCTTTGCTCTTTCCAATGATATTCATAACAAGTCCGTATTTAACTGTGATCAAGTTCATTGCAAGCTTCAAACATAGACCACTTTTGGGATTTCCCCAAAAAAACTGTCATTGCATTTGGCCTTCTACCACAAAAATGGATAGTAATAGAAACTTGTGCTTTTTCACTAATAATCACTATATATCTGTAACTATAGAGTTTGTAGTTTGAATGTTGTTAGGCATCGAAATTGGTCTTTCAGCTTTGAAAAAAATATAAACAAAAAATGCAATCAAATTGTATTTTTTAGAGTTAAATACATCTCATTTTTTTTAATTGTACAGACAAAAGTATATGAGACCATTTTTGGGCTTCTGCAACCATATCCAGCTTCTGTGTAACTTAAGAGTGACAGTCTCAGATTAGAGGTCTCAAGTAAGGACCATTTCAGTCAAAGTATGGGTCCTATAAAGCTAAAATTTAGTGTGATATCTATTAAACCCCAGGACAACAACTATGACAAATTTTATTAAAATCGGTAAAAGTGAGGTCGGGAGCATCTGGTTAGTTGGCTTGGAATGACCTATATATAATAAATATTGAAAAGAAGTTATGATATTATTTCTCTCCCACAGTAAAATGTGAAGTTGATAAATAAATTGGAAAAAGATCTATAAAAATATCAATAAAAAGCATTACTGATTATAAGTAATTGGTTATTAAAATCTTTTAAGCAGAACCTTTGAAAGAAATTAGAATTTCTAAGTCCCAAAATATTGGGCAAGTATTAACAAAAGAATAAGTAATGATTTGAATTCTATATAATTATAAGAGCTTATTAATTAAAAATAAGAAATTAAAGATATTTAACTTGGATTTGAAATGACTAAATTTTTAGTAAACATAAATAGGAAAGTGTGTATAGGAATAATAATTAATTTTTCAAGTTTGTTTTATTTTTATTAAAGCAAATAAAAAAATTGATTTTTGAAATTCATTCTTGGAGGAGATTACCCATACAATTTTCCATTCTGAAATCAAGACTAAATTGTAATTGCCTATAGTAATGTTGACTAGACCGCCTTCTATATAAAACAATAATAAATTTTGAAGGTATGACCTTAGCATCATTTCCTATAGTGCAACATAATTGAAACTGAAAAAATAGACTGGTCTCTTGTTCATCAAAAACTTGCTTTTACCCTTATTGTTGGTGGTGACTAAATCACAGCATTTTTATATAAAAGAGTGTATTTGTTAAATCGTAACTTTGTAAGTTATTACTGAAAATTTGATGTTAATATTTTTTGAGAATTATATTATTGTGGGTACTTAATCTCCTGCATTTAATCTTCCACTCTTCAAGGCTTCTGTCTGTGCCCACCTGAGAGATGTGCGTTAGGTGTGTTAGAGTGAATTTTCTTCCTCTGTGTGTGCCTACTCCATGAAAAGGGCTCTGCTCGTGAGTGGTGGTATTTCTGTAAAAATATATATACCGTATATATATATATATATATATATATATATATATATATATATATATATATATATATATATATATATATATATATATATAACTTTTTCTATTTAGGAAGCTTGCTTTTGCTTCTATATGCGAACTATTCCTGAAGTGACAGTTTCAACTCTGAAGATGCTTCAGTTTTTGCAGATAAGGTAGGTGTTGTAATCATTGTTGGGAATGCACATTCATATCTTCTCCTATAGAACTAAATCTTCCTCTCAAAATACATGGTACAATCATGTTTGTTCTCATTTTATTCATAGTTGAGACAAGTTTTGAGAATGCAAATATTTTTGTTCTCCCATCACTCTCATTCATCTTCCTTCTGCATGGAATCAATCCAGGAATATTATTAGTTAAGGAAAGGTGACTTCACCAAATGAGTGTAATAAACATAACAAAAACCTAAATTTTTTTAAAAATAAAATAGAATAAAAAAAAAAAAAAAAAAAAAAAAAAAAATATAAATATATATATATATATATATATATATATATATATATATATATATATATATATATATATATATATATATATATTATTATATATATATATATTATATTATTATTATATTAATTAATTATATTTATTATTCATTTATTAAATTAATAAATTAATTATACATTATATTATAAGTATTATAATTATATTATACTATTAATTATATATTATATATATAATAATATATATATATATATATAATATATATATATATATATATATATATATATATATATATATATATATATATATATATTATATATATATATATATATATATATATATATATATATATATATATATATATATATATATATATATATATATATATATATATATATATATATATATTAAAAACTACTAGGCTATTTCACACGGTAAATTACTGAAAAAATTTTGTGGGAGGATTACTCTGCCCAATTTGCTATTACCACTGTAGTTTTCATTAATTAAAAACACTTCCTGTTTCAAAAATTACTCAAATTTGTTTTGACTTTTGATTTCAATTGTACGTTTTCAGTGTCTGCTGAAGGTCAGAACTCAAAATTGTCCATCCACTGCCGAAGATTTGCAGTCACAAAAACAACTTACAAAGAAAATAATAATAAACTCTCTTTTTTTTTTCCAATATCGAAAAATTCCCAAGAGTTTTTCCGAAATCAACCACTGAAGTTTTTACAACGTTACTCATCTTCACAATCCCTTATACGATACTAATTTACTAAAGGATAGGGATGCCGAAAGAATACCGATATATATCGATATTGATATTTTTTACGATAGTATTGAAAAAAATATCGATTATATTTTTTAAGCCCATATATCTATATTTTAACCTCAATACCGAATCATCGATTTCTTTTTTTTAATTTTCTTACTGCAAGAAAGTTGAAGCAGCTTTCTGTCCTTTTATAAAATAAAATTTAAGCAAAATGTTTGTATCTTTCGCATGCGTACTTGTTGAATGATGGTGACATTTTGTTTGTCTGACTGCATGACTTATAGGGAGATGTCGTGAAGTCAGATCACACAAAAAAAGTAGAGGGATATATATATATATATATATATATATATATATATATATATATATATATATATATATATATATATATATATATATATATATATATATATATATATATATATATATATATATATATATATATATATATATAATCCATTTTCTTTCAGATTAATGTATTTAACTAGGAAAATTCAGCTGTAAGTTTTTATAACTTTCTTCTACATGACCCACTTTCACACCTTACCCCCTCTATAGAGGGGATAAGATTATGAAGTTAGAGAGGTATTAGAGAGAGTGGACAGTTTATGAAATACTCATAGAATATTTTTACTTTTCAAATTAATTATTTATATAAAGTAATGAAAATATTCAATGTCTACAATACTAGTTAGGGTGTTAAATTTTAATTAGAAATAAGAAACGTTTAAGTTTCTTTCCTATCCCCTTCCATCCTTCTATAGTTATATATATATATATATATATATATATATATATATATATATATATATATATATATATATATATATATATATATATATATATATATATATATAAATATAATAGCGTGACAAGACTAGACACTCGGTCTTGTGATTACTCTGGTAACCGTTTGCAACAACTCCAGGACCAGAATTGGAAAACATAGCTCTGAGAATCATAATCTTTTGGAGAGCTTTATGAGAGAGTGTTAAGAGGTTAGTTGGAAAACGATTCTAGTCCAACTGAAAGAATGAAAAAAAACCCTACCTGATTGTTTAAATAAAACTCAAGGACTAGCATTGAAACCGAAGAGCCGAAAAGTATGGCCTTTTGGAGAGGTTTCTAGGAGAATATGAAGGGACTTTTAAGAACAGATGGAGAAAGATGCTTCATGGTCCTTCTGACACGGTTAAGACCCTTAATTCCAAGGAAAAGATAAAGATCGAAGATATACATACATATATATATATATATATATATATATATATATATATATATATATATATATATATATATATATATATATATATATATATATATATATATATATATATATATATATATATATATATATATATATATATATATATATATATATAAAACCAATATACCGATATTTTTAACTAATAGTATTAAGGATAGTTGATGTTTTTCAAAATCGTCGATAATCGACATACAGATTTTTTTTCACTTTGAAACGTATCTATGGTTCCCACTGGATTTCGGAAGCTGAACAAATATCGATGATTTTTTTGAATTTTTTTTTAAATTTATTTTATTTTATTTTATTATTTTTCTTTTATTTTATTTTTTATTCTTTAATTTTTTTTTATTTTTTTTTTATTTATTTATTTTTTTTTGCAGGATTATCGAAATGTCGATGATAATTTTAACACGATTATCGATATCTCAAAAATATTCCTTATGTGATATCTCAAAGATTCATTCTTTTATCGATTAATATCGATGTTACAATTTTTTTTTTTTTTAAATTAACAAGATTCTAATTTTATTATCCTCTTTCTCATATATGTGTTATATTTTCTAGAGAAATTATTTGTATGAAAAATGGATTGTGTTACATTAATTAAAAGGATTCGAAGTTAGAAAATTCATTATAATATTCTCAAGGTCAAAATAGGAATTTATTTATATAAATAGATCACCTTCATTTGAACGCCCAATTATATATAATTATTAATTAATATGGAAATTACTTCCGAATTAGAATTAATTTCATATTAGATACCTAATTAATTAACCCAGTGTGTTAGCCTGACTCTAATGGATAGTGTAATTTGCCGCAACTCTCTCAGGAGAAGTAAATTGCCTAAAGCCTACTATTTCGTGGCTTAAACATCGCCACCCACGTTATACCAATGAGGAATCACCTAGGAACTACACTGACAGTCTATTGGAATAGACAACAATCTTATTTGAAGTACAATGCAGTGGCGGCGAAAAGGCCCTGCGGACACAGTGGACCCCGCGATGCGTCGGGGAACCAGATCATTGGGGTTCCCCAGACCGAGACCCATGTTCTTAGTATAAAAAGAAATCCTTAGAGATAAAACAAAGCAGTATATATATATATATATATATATATATATATATATATATATATATATATATATATATATATATATATATATATATATATATATATATATATATATATATATATATATATATATATATATATATATATATATATATATATATATATATATATATATATATATATATATATATATATATATATATATATATATATAATATATAAAGAGGCGGCCTCCATGGACGATTTCCGGGGAACCCCGACGACCAAAGCACCGTCACTGACAATAGCCTTGTTAATTATCTATTCATTAATTGTTAAGTATTTTTTATTTATTTATTTTATTTAGTGTTTATTTATATATTTATTTTTTTAATTTTACTTAACATTAAGGAATTATTTATTTATCTATTCATTTATCGAAATATTTTTACTCATTTATTTATTATTTATTTATTTATTTATTTAATTATTTATTTATTTATATATTTAATTAATTACTTTTACGTATATTTATACTTTTTATTTTATTTGTTCTTTCTATTGTTAATTTAATTATTTATTATTAATTATTTTGTTTTTTCTTTATTTATTAAATTATCTAATTAGGTAATTATTTATTAATCTATTAATTTATTTAAATATTATTTTTATTAATTTTTTTTATTACTTATTTATATATTTATTTGTATATTAAATTATTTTATTTTAACTTTTTTAATATAATATATATATATATATATATATATATATATATATATATATATATATATATATATATATATATATATATATATATATATATATATATATATATATATATATATATATATATATATATATATATATATATATATATATATATATATATATATATATATATATATATATATATATATATATATATATATATATATATTTAATTATTTCTTTATTTATTTTCTTTATTTATTTTCTTTATTAAATTAACTATTAATTAATTAATCACAAATTTAGTGATTTTTTTTTTTATATAAAATTTACTTAAAAAATATTTATTTAATTATTTATTTGCCTATTTAATTATTTAATTTTTATTATCGAGTTAAATAATTATTCATTTATTTCTATTTACTGATTTACTTATTATGTTGTTTATTTATTGAAAATTTATTTATATTTTAATTATTTAATTGCTTAACAGTTTCGTCATTTAATTAATTTTTATTTATTTAATTATATAATTATTTATTTATTTTTTTAATTATTTATTAATCCATTTATTTACCTTATTTATTTATTTGTTTATTTTTATTTAATTTTTAATTTTCAAATTTATTTTTAGTTATTTCGTTTTTAAATAATTTGTTAAATTATTTATTTAATTATTTAATTATATTTAAAGTAATTAATTATTTGTTAAATAATTAATTTAATCATTTCTTTATTTATTTGATTATTTATTTAATTTTATAATCATTTTATAATTTAATTTTTTATTATTATCGATAGTTAATTATTTAATTAATAATATAATTATTAATTTAAACTTTTTTTTATTAAAGATCAATAAAGAACATTAATTGATCAATAAAGAACATTAATTGTTAAACCATGCAATTGACATCTCTCTAATGTAATAAATAAATAAATTTTTTATTTTTAATTATTTATTTATTATTTATTATTTATTAATTATTTATGGAATTTAAATGAACAGATGAAACAATACAAAAGGAATGTAAAAAACATAATGCTTTGTAATTTAATTGTTCAAAATAAAACCTGTCTTTGCATTCTTATAGGGCTATATATATATATATATATATATATATATATATATATATATATATATATATATATATATATATATATATATATATATATATATATATATATATATATATATATATATATATATATATATATATTTACTTTTTAATAAATAATTAAAAGCTTCTTAAAAATACTATTTTCACCTTAATGCTATATTGCAATATACAATGAAGAAGAATGTCATTCTATATGTGCAATTACACATATATATATATATATATATATATATATATATATATATATATATATATATATATATATATATATATATATATATATATATATATATATATATATATATATATATATAATATATATTATATATATATATATATATATATATATATATATATATATATATATATATATATATATATATATATATATATATATATATATATATATATATATATATATATATATATATATATATATAATGTCTACTGGCTAGAGGGAATTTAACTGGACAAAGATTGGAACCTCTAACACAATCCAATAATATTGGTTAAAAATTCAAATTAGTCAATGTCGAATGAGCATAGATATCAAATATGTGGTCAGGGAGCTGCACTGAGAAATTTTGTGGAAAGACGTGTCAGGTGAACTTTCCTACCTAACAAACCTTTCCTTTAAACATAACAAACCTTCTTAGTTTTACCTCTGCTAGTTCTCGTGCTATTCTCCGCAAGCATACTGCCTTCAGGTATTACCGTCGTCTTCAAACTCCACAAAGTCATGCATGCATCTATTTCTCATCTTGGATTCATGCAAAATCCTTTCACCGAAACATTTTGCAAAAAAATATCTTTTCTAACATTGCTTCTTCCTCTTTCCTCCTATATGCCTGTGCAAGGTCGCAATTTAATTAATTAAATCTAACGGCATAATTGCAAAGTCTGCCTTTCATCGTAGATGATTCCAGAGCTATTCCTCTTTCAATAAAACATTTATGTCTAACATTGTAATTTCTTCTAAAGGTGCTCTCTCTCTCTCTCTCTCTCTCTCTCTCTCTCTCTCTCTCTCTCTCTCTCTCTCTCTCTCTCTCTCTCTATCTATCTATCTATCTATCTATCTATCTATCTATCTATCTATCTATCTATCTATCTATCTATCACTCTCTCTTTGAGCTTAACACTAAGAAGACTTATGGTCATTATGGCATTCCTCTTGCGGTTATTAAAACTTTTTCTTCTGTGCTTGCACTCTGCCTTGGTAAACTATTTGGTGACTATCTTTCTACTTTGACCTCCCCAACGTGAGCTCATTTTGCCTGTGCAGATGAAGGGAGACTCCTTTCAGCCCTCTAACTATTGTCATATTTCCTTCACCTCCAATCTTTCTAAAGTTTCCGAATCTGTCCTTAACAGGAAGATTTGGAAACATCTAAATTTTTCTAATCTAATGTCTGATTGCCATATGGTTTTCGTGAAGAGAGCTCTACTGGCGATCTTCTTTCCTTTCTCTCTGAGTCTTGGTTCTCAGCTCTTCAGCGTTTCGGTAAATATTTCTCTGAAACACTGGATATATCGAAAGCTTTCGAAAGAGCCTGGCACAAAGCTTTGATTTCCAAACTCCCCTCTTTCGGCATCTATCCTTCTCTCTTTCCTTAATTAAATCTATTAATAGTGGGGTTCTTCAAGATCTGTCCTATCCCCAACTCTTTTCTGTTTTTCATTAACGAAAAACAGATATATATATATATATATATATATATATATATATATATATATATATATATATATATATATATATATATATATATATATATATATATATATATATATATATATATATATATATATATATATAAGAATGTTGATATATATGCCTGTGCAAGGTCGCAATCTATTCTTCGATAATTATATAGTGCAGAGTGCTATGTTAATTACAATTCTAAGCCCTTTGTTTTCTGATTCACAGGAGCTGAATTCATTCGAAACACACTTTTCAATGCACTGTCAGACAATAAACTAGCCTCATAATATATTCAACTAGATTTGAGCCTTCGTAGCAGTGTTACCAATTTTTTGTTTAAAACATAGATGCAAAATATGTAAAGATTCTACTAAATTAAGTGTGTGTGTGTGTGTGCGTGTGTGTAGGGGCGGGGGAATATGCCAAATCTTTGCATTAATAAGTATTTTGTTATTAAATGATTGATTGTATCATACCTTCATTTGTGTTAATATACAAAAACTCATTAAAATGTGCAATATTTGCAAATTTAGTATGATGCAACCTAACCTTGTAACATTATCACTATCTGAATTGCTGATTTTACCATTATCTAGATATATCTACACTATGATTTTTCACAAGTTTACTGAAATTTAAATGAACACAATTGCTAAACGATGAACGACAGCGTATATGATAGGTGTCAAAAAGAAACGCAACCCTCTATATAGTATATATGTATTTAAACTTATAATAAAAGATGAATATGAAGAAAAAGACAAATGAGACACATACGTACAGTTACGACAGATATTGAAGGTGATTTTCTGTAAACAAGATTCAGGTTCATATTTCATAATGTTTGCAGTCATCTATCGTAATGTTTGTTCACGTATGTTCAAAATCTTTCGTTTTGTGCTAAGATTTGTATTAAGATTTGTATTAAGATTGTTTTGAAAGACTACACCCTTCTAACATCCCCAAAGGAAAAAACTTGGAGAAGTAAGATCCGAGGATTTTTGTTGACGCAAAGTTTTCAAGATCAAATTATAACCAAAATATTCTAGCATCATGACCAGTATTTCATTTGCAGCAGGAGTAGCTCTATCTTGTTGAAAGCAACAGTCTCATTCTTATACACATTTAATTGGACAATAAACTTTGGATGAGGTCAAGTGTTATAAACCTCAGCAGTTACTATTGTGTTAAAAAAGATAGAAAGAAAGAAAAAAAAATTTAAAAAAATAAAATAAATAAAAATATATATATATATATATATATATATATATATATATATATATATATATATATATATATATATATATATATATATATATATATATATATATATATATATATATATATATATATATATATATATATATATATATATATATATATATATATATATATATATATATATATATATATATATATATATATATATATATATATATATATATATATATATATATATATATATATATATATATATATATATATATATATAAACATTAACTATTATCTATCATAATGACAAATTGTATTGCTTTTAGTTTCTTTTTTTATTATCAAATTTCATAGAATTTGACCAATTTCCTTTATATTCACATGTAAAAGGATGGATAGCGAATGACGACCTTTTTCTATGAATTTCGATTCTTTGAATTTGTTTTAAGGAATATGGTACTCAACGTTATATAATATATATATATATATATATATATATATATATATATATATATATATATATATATATATATATATATATATATATATATATATATATATATATATATATATATATATATATATATATATATATATATATATATATATATATATATATATATATATATATATATATATATATATATATATATATATATATATATATATATATATATATATATATATATATATATATATATATATATATATATATATATATATATATATATATATATATATATATATATATATATATATATATATATATATATATATATATATATATATATATATATATATATATATATATATATATATATATATTGAGCAATAAATCATTAATATTTCCACCTGTGAGCCAAAAATTTGTTTTAAAGCAATAAATATGTAAGACAATAAAACTGGGTAACAAGTAGTTAAAAAAACAAGAAAAACAAAAAAGATTAAAAAGAAATTAAATATTCATCCCTACACCCTGGGATCATTATTCAAGGGAATCAGGAGAGCCAATTATTAATTAATTTTTAATTATTTATTACCCTGTTTTATTGTCTTACGTTTTTATTGTTTTAAAATGAATTTTCTGCTCATTTGGTAGAGAAATTTAAGGTTTATTGTGAAGTAAATATCTTGTTGCAATATTGTAATTGTTATTAACAGTTTTTCATTGATATATATATATATATATATATATATATATATATATATATATATATATATATATATATATATATATATATATATATATATATATATATATATATATATATATATATGTATGTATATATATATATATATATATATATATATATATATATATATATATATATATATATATATATATATATATATATATATATATATATATATATATATATATATATATATATATATGTCAAAAACAAATCCAAAATTTTTTTAACTCTGGTAAATTTAAAATAAAAAAAGTGTTAAATTTCCGATTCTACATCAAACTTTTCCTTAATTTTCAACTCGGATTATGACTTACTCGTTTTATAATGTTTAGATTTTAGCATTTTAAAGAGAAAAAGAAAAAAAAACATTTCGAAATTTTAAAACGAATATTTTCAAAGGACGAGTTCGTCCCCACAGAAACCCATTTCGGTTTTTTTTTTATCAATACATATATAAAATATACTATGTTTGCTTCCATGAAATTTGTAGATGAAAAAATGAATAAAGATTAACGATAAAGATTAAATCTTGAACTACGATCTCAATCTTTTCTTACCTTCTGAATTACAAACTTAACTCAACTTTAAATAATATCAAACTAATAAAACTTTTTTTCAATTCAGTGACGTAAAACTATTAAAATGATAAAAAAAAGCAATTAATCTGAATGACACATCAACAATGACATCAACATGAACCGGATATATATATATATATATATATATATATATATATATATATATATATATATATATATATATATATATATATATATATATATATATATATATATATATATATATATATATATATATATATATATATATATATATATATATATATATATATATATATATATATATATATATATATATATATATATATATATATATATATATATATATATATATATATATATATATATATATATATATATATATATATATATATATATATATATATATATATATATATATATATATATATATATATATATATATATATATACTATATATATATATATATATATATATATATATATATATATATATATATATATATATATATATATATATATATATATATATATATATATATATATATATATATATATATATATATATATATATATATATATATATGATATCAAATGACAAGCTCTTATTTGTATGTACATTTTATTGAATATATCATACTTCTTACAATAGCAAAAAAAAAATTGCTAACAAAAGACCTACTTTCTTTGTTTATTAATTTACCTATTTTTTATTATATTTATTTATTGATTTTTATTACTTTGTTCTTTCCCGATTTCGAAAATTGCATATTTGTTTGCTTAATACTTAATATAGTGTTTTTTTTTTTGTTTTTAAGGTACAATTTTTTTTTTGGAGTGACGACAAATTTCTGTTGAATAAAGGGACAACTAAATTTTTTAGAATTTCTTGACAGTTTGGGGTGAGTTCTTGAATCCCTGGCCCTGCTTCTAGATACGTCAATGAATGCAGCCACTATATACAGCGATTCCATCAGAACTATGAGATGCATCAATACGATAAAAAGAATCTAAATGTATTGTTTTCAAAAGTATAAAAAGCTTTAAATCGCGATTTTGACTTAACCTTTGGAAGATTTGAAAATATTCATCAAAATATTCTGATAATTGTGGCAAACGAATGTCTGCCAAATATCTACTTTTTTTGATTAATTAATATAAATTAATATACAGTTTTTCTTGAATAAAAATTAAGGTTACATATGCGGAAAAATCAGAGAAGTATTTATATATAAGGAAGCCGAAAGAATTTTGGTGAGTCATCTCATTTTGTTTGAAGTATTTTCCTACACTTTTCTATAAAATTTTCAAATATCTTTCAAAATTTACACTGTTTTTCTGCTTTTTTAGAACTGGGATACGTATCATGCTTCTCTGGACAGAGTATCTTCTCTATTATTATTATTATTATTATTATTATTATTATTATTATTATTATTATTATTATTATTATTATTATTATTATTATTATTATTATTATTATTATTATTATTATTGTATTGAATTATATTATATAAATATTAATATTATATATATATATATATATATATATATATATATATATATATATATATATATATATATATATAATATATATAATAATAATAATAATAATATATAATAATAATAATAATAATAATAATAATAATAATAATAATAATAATAATAATTTTAATTAAGGTTTTATTGAAACCATAATCTTAATAATACTCATTTCCTAATTTGATGTTTTAAAAATAGGTAACTATATATTCGATAAAATAAGTTGAAATATTACGACCCAAGCAAAACAGCAACTTTAAGGGCACGTTCCACGAGAACATGGAATGACGTCAGGCTTTAGCGAAAAGGCAGCGAAAATCATTAAGAATCTTGATTTCGTGGGACACTTCGTTGAAAACAAATATCGACTGAACTATATAAACAAAAGAATATATATATATATATATATATATATATATATATATATATATATATATATATATATATATATATATATATATATATATATATATATATATATATATATATATATATATATATATATATATATATATATATATATATATATATATATAATATATATATATATATATATATATATATATATATATATATATATATATATATATATATATATATATATATATATATATATATATATATATATATATATATATATATATATATATATATATATATATATATATATATATATATATATATATATGCAACCTCCTCTCACGGGCAGAAAACTTTTTTTGGAGGGGACATAATCATAGGATAAATGAAAATTCACCTAATCCCGAGCCTAACGTAGATCACTCAGATGTGTGAAGACAAAGGATTTAAAGAGAGGTAAGTTAAATACAGCAATAAAAAAAAGAAACATAAGAAGGTAGGGAGCTCCACAACCCTATAGTATTCATAATTGCTGCAGTGAAAATTAAAGATCGAAACTTTTATTTTAAATATTCGCTGCAGCGAAAAGAATTTTGCTGTAGCATCCACTTGAAGAAAGTAAGATCTTTAAAGAAGCTTAAATATATGCTATCATTAAATAATTAATTATATATTATTTTCCATAATTCTATTTTCGTGCTTCCTTCAATTCTTATTGATGAAAGGAACCTCCCTTAAAACAAAATAAAAATAATGTATATACATTTATACTGTGCTAATAATTACCTATGTAGAAACCATAGATTATGCAGCAAATTAATAAAGTTCAATCAAAATTAATAAAGACAAGTACGAGTTAAGTTTATCTAGAAGGAATTATGGAAAGCTCATTCCTAGGAGAAAATATGAATATTATCACCTAAAATTATAAATAAGTGATTGCTTTAAAGCAGGGTTGGCATAACAAAAATTAAATTATATGCAGTTGATTTTTTTTATGTGATTTTTTTTCAAAAAAATCATGATCATTTTTATTTTTTTTATTTTTTTATTTTTTAAAATAACGGCATTATTTTCATATTTTTAAGTTTACAATATCTTAAGAGAACTTAAAAAAAGAAAATAAATTAAAATCAATATAAATTTAAGTATCTTTTTGGGCTGGGGGAAAAAGTTGGTCAATGACCAACGATATTTTTTGTTAAATTATAGAAACACTCTTTTACTTTTGAATTCTGGCTTTAGATATTTTCTGTAAAAGACGGGTTAGTTATATAAAATTTATTAATTTTAAAATTTCAATAGGGATATGTTTTTATTTATTTATTTTAATTATTTTATTTATTTATTTATTTATTTATTTATTTATTTATTTATTTATTTATTTATTTATTTATTTATTTTTTGCAAGCTGTACGAGTAAGACCGTGAACGTGACGCAACAACCCTTATTATTCACGAATATCATTTAATTAAAAAAAATAAAACATATAAGCCATTATTATAAATATTCAAAAAAGTTTGTTGTAGTTAATTCGTTCCATAGAATTATGTAGTACTGTAGAGATGAATAAAAAAATGGAACCAAAGAGAATAAAAAGCGTTAAGGCTGAAATTCACCAGCGTTCATCTACCACAAAATATCTTTCTTATTTCAAGATGAATATTTCTTTTTTTTTTTAAATTGATTTAATCTAACCAATTCACTTATATTTAATATTTTATTCAAAGCTCTAACTGTCTCTATTTACTTAATTTTCTAATTATAGAAATTAATGTTTTATTTTTCCCAAATTTAAGTGCAGACTTTTATCTTACTAATATAATATTAAAAATTAAATAACTGCACAGAACCATAAAATATTTTTAAAAATAATAATAAAATATAGTTTAAAATTTAAAATTTAAATACAGTGAATTAGTTCTTTCAGTCGCATTTTCGTCATTTTTGTATATATATAAAAATTTAAAATAGCTTGTACTTTTTTTTTTTTTTAAATTATAATTTAAATAACTTGCTTAATTAAGCTAATTAACTAATTATATTTACTTATTAATTAAGACTTTTAGCAAAAAAAAAAAAATAATAATAATAAAATGAAAATAAATAAAAAAATCAAGATTTTTTAAATTTGATTCATAAATTTTCATATATAAAATTAAAAAATAAAAAAAATCCCCAACCCTGCTTTATAGTATATTTTTCAGGGAATGTATATTAATATGTTGTTTAATAGATAATTTTTACTGTTTAAAAAATTAATAATTAATAAACCATGAACTTATATGTTTATAGATTATTATATTCCTTATATCTATTTAGAATTTATTAATTTTAATAGCAGATTGAGACAAACAAAGCTTATGATTATATGAAAGCTTATTAGTTATTTTAATATGTGGTCATTTGATTATATATCGTGTTTTAATAATTCTGACTCATAAAATACTGTTCCTAATACACTGTGCGTTTTGAAGTGTCGAAAAGATTTTTAAAAAAGATAGTAGTTAAATTGTCGAAAATTGTTAAATCATGGGGTTTATAACTTCAGCGGGTAAATATATTTAATGTTTTATTAATAATATAATAAATTTTCGTTATTGTTACTAATTAAAATGCAAAAATATAATTTATATTTTTTTTTTTACACATATTTGTACTTATATTTATTATTACATTGTTTACTATCTCGACTGGTTTCCCTTGGCCTGCTCTAGGCTCATCCTAGGCTATTTTACAAATATATAATTGAAAATACCTTAGTATCTGGTTATTTATTCATATAAATTATGTTCCGTAATGTAATACTATATTAGACTAACGAGTAAAAACAAAGCAGTTGAAGAAGCTAATTTGACCTCAGCCATCCAAAATTAAACTTTGCACTAAATTTTCAGTTCATGGTAATTATTTAGTGTAGTAAAGGCAGCTGTAATTTTCATTTATTTAATGACAAGGAAAAAAATATTACTCAGCTAGTACTTATAATTTCCTTACTTTTTCTTATATTTCATTGTAAAAAAAAAAAAAAAAAATTTTTTCAGATAATTTATTTTTTTTTTTTAAGTTGAAGATACAAATATATGACACATGAATAGATAGATATCTTAGTGATTCTGTTCTCTGTACCACTCAACTTATGAATACAGGTATACCTCTGTAATATGGTGGGTATGGTTCCAGACCACCACCGCAATGCGAGTCACATTTTTTTTTCACTCGCTACAACATATGAACACCTTAAAACTTGTTTACACTATCATTTACTATTTGAGCAATAGCGCTAGGCCAAAAATAAGTTTCAATTTAAAAATAAAATACGTAATAAAGGGTAAATAAAAATAAAAAAATATATTTTAGCTTTAAAACTTTATTAATATCATTGAAGGAAGTTGAAGGGGATTAGTGAGACTCGTCATCTGACCCTTCAACGTTCAAACTGAACGCCTCATGGGAAATTTGTTGATTAAAAGCTGTACAGCGCATGGTTGCTGTAAGAGTGAGACAAATGCCAAAAAATATTTTAGCGCCATATGAGCGAAGCTCCGTAAAACGAGGTATACTTGTAGTGTAAAAAATAATTAATTTTAAAATCATTACAGGTATACCTCAGATAGTACAGCTAATTGGTTCTGGCAACTTCCTGTATATTTGAAACTGTACTATTTGAGGGATGTAAGCTATAGGAAAAAATGATAATCAGTTTTAATAATTTTTTGTCATCATTTTTTCAATTACCGATGTCTGTATTAAAGATGATTTCCATGCATGAAATGAATAATAAAACTATAAATAAATTTAAAAGTTTTTATTAATGTATTATTACAAAATAAGAATTTTTTTAATAAGGAATTTATTAATGTTGGCAATTTCTCTTTCCAAATAGTTTTTTAATTCCACAGAAAGACAGTGGACACTTATCTTAGAATTAAGTATATCAGTATTTTAAAGTACTATTCTTCACTTCATTAGCCTTTCATCAAGGCATTTATGCATAAGTTTTGTGATTTCTATAAAGTGAAAATATCTATGTTGGTGTAGAATAGCATAAATACCAATAGTATTTAAGTTACAGAATAATCAGTAAGAATTTACTTTACATATTTAAATGACAACTTACATTTTTTTTTTTATCCATTTTCTCTAATAAGCTATTTTGAGATTGAGAATTTAATTTTAGAGCTCAGAGCTCTTCATAAATGAGATAAGACTTTAAGAGAAAAATTTTCTGACATGTATATACCATGTATTAATTGGTACTGGATAAAATTATTTTATTTTTATTTTTGCAATAAAGCTAGAAAAAATATTCATTCTTTTACATTTTCTTTTTTGTGCAATATTTTAATAACTGATTCTCATGGGCATCAAATTTCAAAGTAGAGAGTATACAAATGTAATTTAAATAAAAAGATGCACCATAAATGTACATCACTATAATAATCTAAAATCAGTTTGAGAAAAAAAAAAAAAAAGTATTGTAGCGAAAGTTTTTACCCTCTCTATAACACTTTTTTTTTTCTCAAATTGATTTTAGGTTATGATAGTGATGTACAATTATATTTTAGGTTATGATAGTGATGAACAATTATGGTGCATCTTTGTATTTAAATTACATTTGTATACTCTCTACTTTGATGCCCATGAGAATCAGTTATTAAAATATTGCACAAAAAAGAAAATTTAAAAGATTGAATGTTTTTTCCAGCTTTATTGCAAAAATAAAAATAAAATTTATCCAGTACCAATTAATACATGGTATATGCATGTCAGAAAAATTTTTCTCTTCAAGTCTTATCTCATTTATGAAGAGCTCTGAGCTCTAAAATATTTATTTTGAGCATTTTTCTGTATTTCTAACCATTCATTTTATAATGACAAAACTTGAGGACTAATATCTTGACATAAAAGAGTATTTAAAATGCTGTCCTAGATGGCACCTTTTGATACTGCATCGTCACAAAAGGTTTAAGAGCCTCAATAAATTTACATAAATGTGTATCATCTTGGTGAATGAAATTTTGTGCATATATATAGGTCAAGTACAGATGTGTGTGTGAGGTTTTTTTTTTTTTTAAGTTTTTATGTATCAAAATGATGCAATATAGAATATGCAAGGAATTGAGAGAAGTTAGGGTGATTGAGAAAAAAAAAAAAAAAAAAAAAACTAGTAGTAGTAGTTCAGCTGTTAAGCATTAGAACTACTAATTTGTTGGTTATAATAAAAAGGGTTATATATATATATATATATATATATATATATATATATATATATATATATATATATATATATATATATATATATATATATATATATATATATATATATATATATATATATATATATATATATCCTTTCTTTAATATTCTTTAACCATACTTTCAGCTGGGATATTAGCCCTTCTTGATGAAAATGAAGATCAACTTCAGGTGTTTGCTTTGGAAAGGTTAAATGAAATCACTGATACCTTTTGGCCAGAAATTGCAGATTCTATTCAAAAAATGTAAGTATTTTTATTAAATATTTTATAGCTCATTTAAAAAAAAAAAAAAAAAAAAAAAAAAAATTTAAATCTTATGCAAATTAGTTTCAAATATTTTTTGGTCAGAAAATGATAAATTCTCTTAAATTGTTTTGTAATTATCTGAATTCTCTGACATTGTTTTGTAATTATCTGAAAAACATTTTATTTTTATCTAGAGAAAAATTAGAGGAAAATGTCAATTTTGCAAAAAGAGAATTGGCAGCTCTTGTTGTTTCCAAAGTATATTTCCATTTGGGATCTTACTTGGATTCACTTACTTATGCTTTACGATCAGGACCCCTTTTACATCAAGATGCTAATCAATTATATATTGATACAATAAAAGGTACAGTGAATATTAAATTTTTAGAATGCTTTTCATCTATATATATATATATATATATATATATATATATATATATATATATATATATATATATATATATATATATATATATATATATATATATATATATATATATATATATATATATATATATAATAGACTCACTAACAGAGTAAGAGTGGTTCATAGCCAGGGGTAATTGAGTTTTATGTTATACCTGACCAAATTTATAAGTTATACAGATTATTTGGGTTTGGAATTTATATAGGGAAAGCCTGCTCCAGCTCAGCCAAATCAAGGGTGTTCTTGACCACTTGTGGGCCTGGTTTTGAATCCATAATGGATGGTCCTTCTCTGCACTTGGAGCAAGCTTTAGAGAGAATGTAATATTTTTGTTGTAATTGCATTGACTGTTTTGTGTGTTGGCTATGTTTTTAAGCAATGTATGAATATTGAGATTTGCATAATAATACACCTTGCCATAAACTGTAATTAACTACAAAAATCAAGAAAAGAGAATCTTTTTGTGTCAATTCAGGTAAATGGATCCAAGCTTCCATCCTCAATTTGTATACTGTTCACACACAGTACACACGCGAGTAGAGGGACGTACTTCTATCCTTAAGCCAGAGAAAATCTCACTTAATCCACTGAATTACCGTGAACTCCAAATTGTATATATATTGTTTTCATTAAATAATTAAATCATAACTAACATTTGAAGTTAATGGAGCGACTTTTAAAAGGGAAAATGTCATACATGGTTGGAAGTCATGTCAGTGTTCAAAGAATTTTTTTTATTAACATGATTTTATATACAATTTCTAATAATATTTTATTTCCTTTATAGTTTAATCAAATAATCTTTATTTAAACTTTAAAATTTTAAGATTTTGTTAAATTCTTAATTATATTCATCTGTATTAATTAATTCAGTTAGTAATTGTGTTTCTTCAATATAGGACAGCTATCACAGTCATATATATATATATATATATATATATATATATATATATATATATATATATATATATATATATATATATATATATATAATATATATATATATATATATATATATATATATATATATATATATATATATATTAATTTTCAGTCCATGCTATAGACCACTATATTAAGCTAAGGGCTAATAAAGATAAAAAAATGGATCCTCATTTGGAGAGTCTTCTTAACAACATGTTCAAAAGGTGCATTTCAGATCAACAGTATAGACATGCAATTGGAATAGCTCTGGAAACATACAGAATGGATTGGTTTAAAGAAGCCATCAAATCATCTGTAAGTTTCATTGTTTTAAATTATTATTAGTTATTTACTTATGAAATAAAAAAAAAACCAAAGGAGAAATTAATGTGAAAAAAAAAAAAAAAAAACTAAGAGTATTATTTTTTTTTTTTTTTTCTAATTCCATAGAATTTTATTACAATCTGTTGAGAGTAGAATTTGTAGGACTATTTAATTTTCAGGATTGAAAATAGAAATTGTCATATTAAATTATATTGTTTACAAAATATTTTAGGGTTAAATGCATGGAAAGTAATTTTTCAGAAACCTTCTTAGTTTTGAATATTCATATTGGATTTATTTTAAATATATTGTAAATATATAATTAAATATTTTGACTTTGAAATGATATAGTCTTTTGTATATACATTACCTGACAGTAACGTTGTTATGGACAAACTTGGGTAATTGAAAAACCTATTGTATTGGTTTTTACAAGATCTTTCAATTAATCATTAGATAACGTCAAAATTGAAGGTAATTAAAAATGATGAGATAATTGAAATGGTGGTACATTACAAGCTGATTATGTATGGAGAGTGAGACATATAATTTGAGAGGTATTCTTTATTACTGACACGTTCTTAACAAGCTGTGTCAGCCTAGCTTAGGAGAGCTCTTGATATAATTTGACTGCATTTACTTCCTTCATTCATAGTATTTTTTTTTTTAAATAAACTAAATGGCATTATCATTTTCATAAAGAAGCAGAGGAGAAAAATCGATGCTATAATTATTAGAGCTTTTAAAAATTACAGCGTGATGGAAAAAATCTTAAATAGTAACAAATTTTGTCTGATTTAAATGTATTATGAAGCTAGGAGCGAACGAGATGTTTTATCAGTTGACAAGGCTAATAAAAATAAATTTATCATGAAATGAAAAATGATAAAGGAAGCATGTGTTGGTTCTGGAAAAGCAGATAAGAAGACAGAAATGGTGACGTGATGTGAAAAGCGATGATAAATAGAGGAGTTATACGACAGATGTTAAAAAAAATTTTTTTTTTTTTTTAATGGATATCAAGATAGAATAGAGAGCATGTTTTAAGTACTAGGGTTCACATGCTGGTTTTGGTCAGATAATATAAATTTCTCTTTTAAATGTAATTTAAATTGCATATATTTGTGAGAAGAGAAGAGCAAATTTATTTCTTTACATTTTAAAATGAGAGATGTATTTACTACATTTAAAAAAAAAGTTTTTAAAAAAGGATATTTATAATTTTAACAATATAATTTATTTTAGTAGGCTTTTAATAAATTAATAGTTACTTACGGTTTTGAATAGATTTCAGGTAAATTTTAATTTTATTAAATTTGTTTAAAATAATTTGATGGCTTCAGATCCTTTTATATAAAGTTTTATCAATTTTCCTTTTTGATATTTACAGTTGCAGATTTTACTTCAATAGAATGAGCCGTAAATATATTATTATTATTATTATTATTACTTATTTTTTTTAATATTTTTATTTTTTGTTTTATAGGATGATACTGTTACTTGCTTAACATACTCCTACAAAATAGCGATGCAGTACATAGAGCAAAGAAAATTTAGAGATGAAGTATTAGAAGAGCTTGTAAGATTATATCAAGGATTGGAAACTCCAGATTATGTCAATATGTGTCAGTGTCTCATTCATTTGGATAAGCCTCATGAATTAGCGGGAATTTTGGATAAACTTATTAAAAATGATAACTTAAAGAGCGAAGCAATGGTTAGTTACTAAAACATTTTCAATTTTTTATACATTATATATTTAATGCCTACGCTGTTAAGTATTATTTAAAATTCTTTTTTTGAAGGGAAATATAAAAATTTTAATGCTTTTCTTTATTATAATAAATATCTGAAAATCGCCTTCATAATAATAATAATAATAATAATATAAAAAAAAAAAAGCAATTAGATTTGTCATTGAGGTTGCCTTTTAAATTTCTTTAGTTTGGTTTTAAGTATTTTAATGAATTTTGTTTTTGTTTGTTTTAGTTTTCCAAATCAATAAAATCATTTACAAATAAAATTTGAAATGACAGTCAAGTAGCTAAGTTTTTAATAAAAACAAATGTGATACTATATATATATATGATACTTTAATGGTTTATCTTTTAGCATTGAAATTAGCCTCGTTATAATTATATTGATGTGTAGTTTGTAAAAAAAAAAAAAAAAAGTTTTTGTATCATTTGACTTTTTTAGATTGACAAGAAATTTAGGAATAACTTTTTTTTTTATATAATATCGATTTTTCTCTAGGATAATGAGCTTATGGCTTACCAAATCGGCTTTGATTTATATGAAAGCGCCACGCAAGATCTCCTATCACACGTTAGACAGGGACTGCGTCTAACAGCACCTGTACCATCCTTGTTGAAAGGCCCTTCAGCAAAAGAAACAACAACAAAGGATAAAACCCAACCTGAATCAGAAGACAAAGAGGAGGATGTTAAAATGGAAGAAGATGAGAAAGAACCTCAAGAACAAAAAGTAGAAGATGAAGATGTTGAGATGAAAGAGGAAAAATCATTGGATAGTTTAGTAAGTATTATAATATAACTATTTTAAATTAAAAGATATTACTCAGTTACCAAGTTAGCTATGGGTGCTATTATACATTCACATTATCTCCTACAATGTATCATTCAAAATTGGACTGCACATCTTTCATTAATAGATAGTTGACATTTTGGGTAATAAAACTGCAACGTTAGTATGGAAAAAATTCACGAGGAACAAATTTTTAAGTATTAATCAGAAAATTCAAGGGACGTGTTTTAATTAACCTGCTTGTCTTTTGAAGTTCAGTAAGTAATCTAAAATTGTACTTCTTTTAGTCCGAAAGTGAAAAAATACACCAAGCTCGACTTGAAAAATTAGAAAAGATTTTAAGTGGTGAAATGATGATTGAACAGCACCTACAGTTTCTAATTGCTAACAACCATACAGATCTTCTCATTCTAAAGCACACTAAGGAAGCCGTGAGAGCATCTGTTTGTCATACTGCAACAGTTATATCTAATGCTTTTATGCACTGTGGAACAACATCTGATCAATTTCTCAGGTAAGTGATTTGGAATAAATATTTTTGCTTATGTTGCTTAATTTTATATGTTTGTCTGAAGGAGTTTTTAAATGGTCATTATTCCTCTCAGTCCTGGTTATTGTACAGTTAGATGAATTACTTATTTTGTTAACTATCATGTATATTGACTCGGATCAATGCATGATTTTTTGCATTGAACCTTTACTGAAATTATTATTATAGTGAAATATTCAACTTTGCATTCAATTAGAAATGATAGTAATAATAATTATAATCAGTTATAAAATATCTCCTATTTTAGACTATGTGAGGTGACTCATATTTTTAAAAATATATTGCAACTGTATATTGGCTTAAAAATTCAGCTATTTTAAAAGTTTCTCTAATACAAAGGTTAAAGTATTCGGTGTTATGTAAGATTTTAAAAAATTACAGATGGTATGCGAAATTACAGATTAATAAGTTTTTTTAATGTAATAGTTATAAAAATAATCTGCGTGATATAACATTTTCACTTGTATTAAAATACTAAAAAAAATATATAAAATTGTAATCAATGATTTACTAATTCAATTTATATTTTGCTTCACAATTCAACTTGGGTTTTTTTTCCAACTCCTTAAGCACTGCCATTGAATCCATCCCGATTCATATTGAATTAGTTCCTAATTTCAAAGACAAATTATAAATAGATTGGCGTATAGGTCTTTTAATGTGATATAACTTTACCACTTCTTTACTTTCCCTTCCTCTATATTAATTATTGATGTTTCACACACTTAGTAATTTTTATAAACTATGGTTTTTTTTGTTTTGTTTTTTTTTTGCACCTGCAGTAACATCCTACTTTTTTTTATTTATTTATTATAAAGTGAATAAGACCTAAATTTATAGTATTTATTTTACTGTCATTCTTTTTGCAATTGAAAAAAACGAGTATTAATTACCTTTAATAACAAGTGTGTGTTCATAAGGTCAATTAATTTATATAAAAAAAAATCATTATTATTTTTTTTTATGATTTTGATCAATTTTTAGCTTCAGGTGTCAAATGATGATTTAAAAATGAATCTGATTATCCCTCGAACCATGGAAAATAAAGTGTACAATTTTTACGGCCTTTGCAAGTTTCATGTTAAGTCTAATACAATTCATGCTGCGTATGCTAATAACTGGAAATTTTAATGCGGTTTGTAGAAAGCCAATTCAGCATTAATGCTTAAGACAAAAAGTAACATGTAGGAATGCTTCTTGATTTGAAATTTTAATATCCCTAAATAGATTTTCCGGTTGGTTGAGTTTTTCAATTAATATATTTTTTTACTTTTTTTTTTTTTTAAATTTGCCACGTTAAAAAGATATCCTATCAAATTTCTTTTCAGAGATAATTTAGATTGGCTATCTCGCGCTACCAATTGGGCGAAAATGACAGCAACAGCATCTCTGGGCGTTATTCACAGAGGTCATGAACGAGAAGCCCTCACCTTAATGCAGGCATACTTACCAAAGGAATCTAATAGTCCAGGATATGTTGAAAGTGGGTCACTGTATGCTTTAGGTCTTATTCATGCTAATCATGGAGCGAACATTATTGACTACCTTCTTTCTCAAACGAGAGACACCACTAGTGAGGTTGGTTTATAATTTTAAAATTCACATAATAAAAAAAAAATTACAAAAATTATCATTGCAGTATTTGAAATTGTTAATCTTATCAAATGTTTTCATATACGTCTACTAAACTACTAATCTCATATATATATATATATATATATATATATATATATATATATATATATATATATATATATATATATATATATATATATATATATATATATATATATATATATATATATATATATATATATATATATATATATATATATATATATATATATATATATATATATATATATATATATATATATATATATATATATAGCTTCATTGTTTCTTATGGTTCAGGTGTTCACAGCAATTATACAATTTCGTGATGAGCCCACGAATCGAGTTAGCTAAAAGATTAATGTTTGTATTATGTTCCAAGGTATTTAAATACCAGTTAATATTTTAACACATCTTAAATAGCTAACAAGTTTTTGCAAATACAGAAATACACTCCCCTCTTGAAAATGAATAAACTCAATGAAAGTCTTATTGAACAGAATTTGAACCATTGTCACTAGTGATTCTAAAAAAAAAAATTTTTTAGTTCAGAAGTATGCCATACTAAACTTATCATCTTATAAAATGTATCCTTCTCATTATTCTTTTCTATTAATATGAAGCCTTCCCATGTTTTCAGAATTGATAAATAAAACTCCAACCACAGTACAATGCATACAAGTCCCAAACATACTCACAAACAAGAGATTTCTCACAACTATAATACAAATTTCCTCTTAATTTCAAGTTGTCTTATTTTTCTTTGTCAATAGTTTCTCTATATATATATATATATATATATATATATATATATATATATATATATATATATATATATATATATATATATATATATATATATATATATATATATATATATATATATATATATATATATATATATATATAAAATGAGAAAATGTAATTAATTATTAATATAAAAAATATTCTCTTCTGTATTCTGGAGACTAAAAAATTTTCATTTTCATTTTCTTTCAGTATCATTCACTTCCTCTCCCTTTTTTTATTTATTTCTATCTAGCAAATTATTTTTCATGTTTTTTCTCATTACACTTCTCTTTTTAACATAATTTCTAATATTTACTTCCTTCACTCTTTCTTTTTCTTTGGTAGAACCCTCGTAATTTATTATCTTAAGCTCCCTCTCTGTAACCTCTTGCTATTTGTCCTTTCTTCTCTTCTTTTTATAACATCCTGAACTCAGATATAGATGTAATTTCTTTTCACTAATGTCTTTTTATCTATTCTTTCTTCTACCACTAAGAACTTCATTTGTGTTTTCATTGATGTTTACCAGGCCAAATGTTATCCTTATCTGAAAGAGCTATTATTTTACCAACCTGAGATCTGGCCTCTTCATTATACTCCTTGAATTTCTCATACATTAACTTCATAATTTAAGAGAGTGACGTAGCAGCATTATTTCCTAATTACACACACACACACACACACATATTATATATATATATATATATATATATATATATATATATATATATATATATATATATATATATATATATATATATATATATATATATAATATATATATATATAATATATATATATATATATATATATATATTATATATATAATTTTTTTATTATAGATTGTTCGTCATGGCGGTTGTTTGGGACTTGGATTGGCGGCAATGGGAACTCAAAGAACTGATGTCTATGAGCAATTGAAAACTTGTTTGTTGCATGATGATGCTGTAACAGGAGAAGCCGCTGGCATAGCAATGGGTCTTGTTATGTTAGGGTCGGCAAATCCTCAAGCATTAGCAGATATGGTTGATCATGCAAGAGATACTCAACATGAGAAAATTTTGCGTGGTTTAGCTCAAGGCATTGCTTTGACTATGTATGGTCAACAAGATCAAGCTGAATATCTTATAAATGAATTAGGAGAAGATAAAGATGCAATTTTGAGAAGGGCAGCTATGTACACTGTTGCTATGGCCTATTGTGGTACTGCTTCCACCCCTGCGATGAAACGGTTGCTTCATGTTGCCGTATCGGATGTAGACAATGATGTACGACGCGCTGCAGTTGAAGCTCTTGGTTTTCTTCTTTTCCGATCACCTGAACAGATGCCAAGTATGGTATCATTATTATCTGAATCTTACAACCCTCACGTTCGTTATGGAGCTGCAATGGCTTTAGGAATTGCTTGTTCAGGTACAGGATTAAAGGAAGCTCTAGCTTTGTTGGAGCCTCTGACTAATGATCCTGTTAACTTTGTGAGGCAAGGAGCACTTATGGCTTCAGCACTGGTTCTTATTCAGCAAACAGAAAGTACTTGTGCTAAAGTCAAAGATTTTCGCCAGTTATATTCAAAGGTGATTGGAGACAAACATGAAGACTCTATTGCAAAATTTGGAGCCATCCTTGCCCAAGGCATCATAGATGCTGGTGGAAGGAACATGACCATTTCTTTGCAGTCAAGGACAGGTCACACTAGCATGACTTCGGTAGTAGGCATGTTTGTATTCACTCAGTTTTGGTATTGGTTCCCACTCGCACACTTCTTATCTATGTCTTTTACTCCAACTTGTTTAATAGGGTTAAATTCTGAACTTAAAATGCCCAAAATGTCTTTTATATCTAATGCTAAACCTTCAACATATGGTTATCCTCCTCCATTAGAGGAAAAAAAGAAAGAAGTAGCAGAAAAGGTAACTGCGGTTTTATCCATCACAGCAAAAGCCAAAAAGAAAGATGATGAACGTAAAAAGAAAGAACAGAAAGAAGAAAAAATGGATGTAGATGAAGATAAAAAAGAAGAAAAGGAAATAAAGGAGAAAGAAAAATCGAAAGATAAAAGTAAGAAAGAAGACAAAAAAGAAGAAAAAGAAAAGGAAAAGGAAAAGGAGAAAGACAAGAAAGAGGAAGAGAAAAAGAAAGAAGAACCCTCATTTGATACGTTAAATAATCCTGCACGTGTTATGAAGCAGCAGTTGAAAGTGGTTCGACTTAGTGAATCTTCTCGATATAAACCTGTTAAAGATTTAAGTATTGGAGGAATTATTGTAATGAGAGACTTGAAGCCTAATTTGACGGAAGAGCTCGTTCAACCAGTTCCAGCAATGGGACCTAAAACAGAGGAAGAAACAGAACCTGAACCACCAGAACCATTTGAATATGTAGATGAAGATTAAGTATTTTATTTAAATGTATTATTTATGTTATTATAAGTACTTTTTTAACACTTTATATATTCTGTTAGAGAAAAAATTTACTTAACTAATTTGTTTTTTTTTACCATGATTGTGATGGTCTAGTTTACAAAATTTTAATTATTTTAAAATTTATAAACTATCATTCGTTATATTTGCCAGTATCTTCAAACACCCTCGACAGTCTGTCTTTGTACACAGATTTTGTTTAGTAGCCTTCAATTTACTTTATTTCAAAACCGTATAGAAAAGATTTTGCTCTCCATGGAACTTTGAGTTCAATACTTCATTTATTTGTGCAAAATGCTAATTTTTGCTTTGTGCTTTCCCCATACTAGAAATCGATATATTATGATTATGTATATCAACGTATATTAAAAAAAATATATATATATATATATATATATATATATATATATATATATATATATATATATATATATATATATATATATATATATATATATATATATATATATATATATATATATATATATATATATATATATATTTTATATTTTTTTTTTTATATTTTTATTAAATGTATTTCTAATCTAATTTTACAAACCCGTATATAATTATGTAAAATGCTTTTCATTATTTTCAGATATTTTATATTTGTAATAGAATTACGCATTCAGATTAACCAGAATTGAACTAAACTATAATAATAGTCAATTTTTCGTATCATTTAATTAGTATTATGACAATATTATTCACATTTTTTTACTTAAAAAAGTTAGTAAATCGTTTGTCGTGCTTTTTTTTTTTTTTTTTTTTTTTAAGTGAAGAGAGATCAAAGCAACAGGTGAAGGTGTAAGTACTTGCACAAAAAAATAGAAGGAAAAAATTTTTTATTGGAAAGTATAATACCTGTAGTTATGCTGAAACTTTTTTTTTTTTTAGATTTACAACTGGCCAAATGGATAATTATCCTAATGACGAATAAAAAATTTTAACAAATTGAGATTATTTAAATTCTACTACTACTACCATTGAGTTTGACCTTTGAACATTTTTTTTATCATTTAGAATTAGTAAAATTACGTTGTTGCTCTTACTACTGTGACGAAACTCAAAAAGGCTTTAGAAAATTGTTTTTGAATATTTAACAACTGTGTATAAAACGCAATTTTGAATCTACGTACTTTTCTATATGTAATAAATTCCATATAAAGCTTCGTTTTTATGTAGACATTCCGATTATATTTTTGAGTATAAGTAATCACTTCTACATTGTCACAAATTCTAAGTTTCTTTTACCTTTCTATTACATCTTCCATACAACTATAATATATTTGAAAACAACTCGTGCCTTCCCTTTATTTAATATTAGTCTTGTTTTTCTCGTGATCTTTCTTGGAGGGTCATTATTTTTTAAGAAAGTTTTTAAAAGATCCGGTATTGTGACTACTTCTGAATTCCTTTACACTGCCCAATTACTTGCTCTGCAGGGGTGGGGGAGGATGATTGTCCTTATATGAAACTTGTAATGCAAATCTGTTGGTTTCCCTCACACAGCAGTTCTTGAAAGGGTGAAAAAAAAACTTTTCACCTAATTAGCTCCGTGTTCTCAGTGACGACTCTTTTTCACTCGCCAATACCAACACTATTACAAGAAATTTCTTCCTAACACACTAATCGCCTAACAGGAGGGCTCGGGCGACTTATAAATCTACACCTCATTCTTCTAACACTAACCTCAAACTTTCCAGTAATGCCATTCTTACATATACTTTACTGGTTAACTCTGGAAGGGCACACTTCTATGATTTAACTTTCAAACGTCGTGTATATACATGTCGGCCCTTCATGTACCAACTCTCTTTGATTCCATATGGGTCCTGGGTCTTTCCCACCATATATACAGTATTTACCGGTCTCCTTTTGATGGGTTGGTGAGGGTATGTTAATTCTATGTATAAAAATATTTCCTGTTCATGGAATAGGTAAACGTTTTTCAACATTAGTATGCCAGTTATTGTGGTTACTACTATCTAACCTTTAAAAATATTAAATACCAATTATAATTTAGTGACTGGTAAACTGTAAATATATTCGTTTATTATTCTCATAAATTCATTAAAGAAAAAAAATGGCATAATTTAGATTCATTTGCTACGATTGCTCAATCGATCTACTTTCTAGCCATTACTTTTATTAGTTCGTTGAAATTTAAGGAAAAACTGTTAAAAGAATCGGTTAATTATAAACTCACTGAAGGATATATATTTAAGCAAACGAGATTTTCTTCTCAGATTTCTTAACTAAAATAAATGTTCTTCAAGTCATATTTAGTATAAGGTGTAGTTAGAAGAACAAGAAAAAAAAAAACATTAAAAAATAATTTATTTGACAATTTAACCCTCTAAATAAGTTTGAGTAGAAAATGATGTTTGTATTTTAACTATTTTATTAAAGATTTATAAAACTTATAAACATCGACATGATATTTTAACTTCTTAAATATTACCACTACGCATAAACTACAAAAAAGAAAAGAAAAGTAATATGCTAATTATAGAGTTATTAAAAAAAAATTTAACTCTTAATAAAAATAAATATTTTTTTTAATGAAAAAAAATGTCCACTTTGAAAACTGTATTATAAAATATATAAACCTAAAGGACTTTGCTGGAAGATTCAAACTGAAAAAAATGCACTCTACTTTTCAAATAGTTTTTAACCAATTTTTGATACTGTCTATTTGTTCTCCTTTCGAAGCCACGGCATCCACGAAGGATATTTTAAAAGATTTTAGCTGATTAAATTCAAAATCTTGACCCTGATAACCAAGAAAAGAGTTATTGTTTTCACCAGTACCTACAGATTTCAGCTGATTGGATTTAGTAACTCTGAGCAAATTCCTGAAGAAAAATCATATTACTTTAAATTAATTAAATTTACAAGTCAATAATTGGAGATATTTTACTCATGACTCAATAGAGATTTGTCAACTTTTAAAACTTAAAAACCAACAAAAAAAATATTTTGAAGAGTAAATTAAAATCACTGATTAAGTTAATAAAGTAGGACTTACATCTCCTTTTCAAGGCTTGACTTTATCAATGAAGCACCTTTAGCAAAAGGAATATCTTGTTTGTTGCAAACAATAAGAATATTAGGTTTGCAACCTTGAACTGACCCGTCACATAAAATTGTGTACAAGAACCTATAATAATGAAAAAATTAATATAATCAAATCATATAATAAATTTTATTTTTCATTAATATATATATATATATATATATATATATATATATATATATATATATATATATATATATATATATATATATATATATAATATATATATATATATATATATATATATATATATATATATATATATATATATTTATTTTATAAACGAAAACCTAAAATTACTTACTCAGCAACGTCCTTAATTTCTTCTTGAATAGCAGAGGCGTCAATAACAAAAATTAAAGCTTTTAGTTGTGACTTTATTTTATCAAAAAGACTGTACCTTATGCGATCATGGCCAGGAATATCGTATACAGTAACTTTTCTCTGTTAAAAAAATTATAAATATATATTAGGCATATTTAAATATCTCTCCTGTAAACTTATATTTCTGAAGGAATAATTTTTCTTTAAAAAAAAAATTTAATTTATTAACAAATTTAAATTTTGGTGGTTTATTTTTAAACACAGCTTAAGAATTTTGTTGATAGTTTTAATAAAATGTTCTAAAAGTCTTGCACAAATGCTTCCTCCACTAAGAGCTTTATTTATATAAAAGCTTTAAAGTTATTTTATAATTTTTTAAAGCTTTTTTTTTAATGAGAGGAAAATGTGGAAACATTATACAAACTTAATAATTTGAAAATGAATTAAACTTTATTATAATGTTCATAATCTAATTTCAATTATCTTCCTTTACATTTCAACTCTCTACAATCATAAAAACAATATCGAATATCTAAATATTGCTTAACAGAACCCAATAATAAAAGAAAGTAAAAATTAAAATGATTAAATCCGAAGGAAAAATACATGGAGTGGGACTGTAAATGGGATTTGCTTGCTAAGAAGTATTCAGATCAAGAAAGGAAAAAGTAAGAAATGGAGAATGCAAAGAAACTATGACTTTTGGTAAAAATTAAATGAATGAATGAATGAATAAAATGTAAGGCATTTGAAAATATGTATGTTTTAAGTTGGTATGATTATGGAAATGCACGATATTGATAAGGCTATGGGGTTTTGAGGTTGGAGCTATAAAAAAAAAAATTTATTTGAACAGTTTCTTTGATAAAAAAAATAAAAATATATTCATACTTGGGGATATTAGTAATAATAAAAAAAGTCAATGTCAGTTTTACATTCACTTCAAAATGTTCTAAATACTTCCTTTCCTATGATTTTCATACCGAAGACAGCATAAATACCTATAAGAATATATTTACTAATTCCAAAATTCTATATTATACAAATAAAGCTAAAAAATTAAAACAAGTGAATATTTTAGACACTAAAAACAAAAAGAAACTGTTAAAAAAAATCATTATATCCTTCAAAGTCAATATCATTTAAAATACTTCTTTCAAAAGTATTTATCTTAAAATCAATTTATTTTAATTCAGTTTAATTAATCTCTTTTCAATGTTTATATTCTGAAAGTGTCCCAAGTTGGAGAACATAATACATTAGAAGAGAAATATAAATGTACTTTATATTTTATCTGCAAATTGTTAAATAGAACTATGAAGTGCTGAAAAATTTTTTTTGACTGCAAATCGAATGGAATTATTTATTGCAATGGGAGGAAAAAAGTATAAAAATAATAATAATAATGAAAATGACATTTCATCCCATTTTGTGACAAAACCAAATAGGTTACATATTAAAATTTAACTTACACTATCACTAATAGATAAAGAGTGAGATGATTCTTTTACTGAAGTAACAGATAAAACATCAATCCCATGGCAGAGTTGGTAGAATAACTGCGTTTTTCCAGAACCACATAATCCCAATAGAGCTATGACATTTTTGCTTGTTTTTGTTTTCAAAAGTTTGAAAAAAACTGCAATGAAAATAGAAGTTTTTAAATTTCATTTAAATATCACCTCATCAGTAAAATTATACAATAATTTCAACATTTCTCAGCATTGCATCTAAAAAAAAAAAAAAAAAAATTTAAATTCTAAGTTTTAACAGATTTGTACACATATACTGCATTTATAGCATTTTTTAAAATACTAATGAATAAATCATGTTAGCACTGGAGAAAATTTAAAAAAAAAAAAAAAAATTATACTGTATACAATTAAACTAGAGGATCATAAGAAAAGAAAAGCATATTTACAGTTTAAAAATAATTTTTTAAAATAAAGAAAAATTATATTTAATATCTGAATGCAAAGGGAAACAAAAAATTTAGCAGACAAATGTTGATATGCCATGCTATAGCACCCTTTCTACATTTCCTATAATTTTTTATTAATCTGACAAACATTATTAAGGTTATATTTACACTGTTCTTTGCTATATAACACACAATAATAACAATTTTGACATTTAAATGTGAGAAGTTAATAGGAATGGTTATATAACTTTTTCTCCACTTTTAGAAATGGGATAAAATTAACCACCTCACAGGGTAAAACAAACCATTAAAAAGTCTAAACAACATATTTTTCAACCAATCAACGTGAAATTTTCAGAGGTTATAAAGTTGGGTGAGATACATATTTTTCATTTAGAACACTTTTTTGCATACCAAACGATTTTGATTCTGAAAATGGGTAAATTTTTAAAAATTTTCCTGTGCACAACACCAAACTGGTTAGATATACAAAAAATTTTGCTAAATAAAAATTGCGCATCTTGCCCAACTGTACAACCTCTGCAATTTTTTTTTTTTTTTTTTTTTTTATACCCAACCACTTTATTACTGTGCACAGGAAAAAAAATTCCACTGCACATCACCAAAATGATTGAGTAAAAATTTTTTTTTTTACAGAGGTTATGCAGTTGGGTGAGATACGAATTTTTATTTACAGGTTTACAGGTTTTTTGTATACTCAATCATTTTGCTGCTGTGCATGAGAAAAACTAATAATTTGAAAATTTTCCAATGCACAGCAACAAAATGGTTAGATAAAAAAAAATAAATTCAGGAAATTTTTTACAAATTTTCCTGTTCACAGCATCAAAATTGTTGGGTATACAAAAAATTGTTCTAAATAAAAAATGTGTATCTCACCCAACTATAAAATCTCTGGAAATTTCATTCATGCATGGGTAGAAAAAATTATACCCAAAAATTTTTTTTAAATTTCTTGATAACAGGGATTTGTGGTAAATCAATATTTTTGGGCAGCAAACACGAAAAGTTCAAGTATAATAAAATGAATATTGATGATTTTAACTATCTACAATTATCAATTAATTTTGACAAAGAGAATATGCTGACAAATTTGCATAAATTTTGCTCCCATATATGTCTGATTTTTGTTATATTTCAGTCCAAATATGTTTTTTTTTTGTTTTTTTCTTCAAATTATGTTCTAGATTATCTATAATACTAATTTTATCCATTTGAATTAATAAATTTATAATTAAGTTAGGTTAAGTCTAACTAGCTTATTAGATCTAACAAAATAGTTCGACTTAACCTAACCTTGACTTAAAAGGATAAAAGTAGCCTAACAGCTAGTACATTGGCCTAACCTAGCTAATGCCAGTTTTTTGATAGTTACATAATTAAAATATGTAAATAAAGACAAATTTTTTATCTTTTCAATTAGCTAATTCAGTTTCTTTTGTACAATTTTTATTTTACAGTTTAGTATATTTCAAAATAAAAATTTTTTTTTCTTTCAAAACATAAACAGAGCTTATGTATTTCAAAGGCTTAAAAAAATTTTCAAATCTGAAAAGTTGGTAACTTCAATTTTCATACTGTAAATAATTTAACTTAACCTAATAACCATAACCTAGGAACATAGGAGCATAGGAAAATAGAGACAGTTAGAAGCCACAAGGGCCTATCGAGACTGTCCCAGTCCAAACTTATTAAAACTTATTAAAAACATATAATTTATAAGTATTACCAACTTTTCAGATTCTAATAAAATTCTTAAGCTTGTGAAACATGTAAGGGCCACAAGAACCTCCTCAGTCTCTTCATATCTATATAACTTTTGATAAAATTTTAATTTAAATTTTTTTTTTTTTTTTAACAAAATTGGTGAACTGGGCATAATGAGGCTTTCTTCAATTTATGTTTTATTTAGTGTGTTTATAGGTTTTGTAATTTTAAAAATATTGATTTCGTACTATGAACTAAACAACTACCATGCAAACAATTATAAATCACAGGCCTAGGTGTTACTGTAAAGCTTGGATTTTGGCTAAAATTAAAAGAAATTGATTTCAGCCTATGTAGACCTAAGTTATTAAAAATCTGTAGATCATAATAGGGTCAGGCCTATCCAAATGAAAACTGAGACTCCTTTCAAGGCCAAATGAAAATTAACTAAGTATAATTAACTGAGTATAATTTAAAAACTCTTAACTTACCAACATAAAGTACAACCAAACCAAGTATAAATGTAAACAATAATTGATAATTTATATCTGGAATTAAATCCTTTATTATTTGTTTAATAGATATTCTTGTCTTTGTCTTCGTATCCATTTTGGAAATAGAAAATAATGATTATTTATAAATATTTTAAAGTTTCAAAGTGTATCAAAATTATTTCCAAAAAAAAAAAAAAAAAATTCAAAATTTATTTTGAATTGTGATTTATCTGCTCCAACCAAACTTAATAAATTCCAACTCGGACACATCAAGCAAATATTGACTCTGACCAAAGGTATTTGCATTCATAGTTGCCAGAATTTGTTCTAGTTGTTACATATGAGTTGTTATCTGGGTAACTTTCGTAGACTAACTGTGGTACTCTAAATATTAAATCTGGAAACTTATAGAAGAAGAAAGAATAAATTAAATCAGGTAATAGAATGATCTAAGTAATAAGTAGAAATTAAGCTGATTTTTTTATTATAAATTTAATAAAAATGACATATAGATTGATCCTATTAAGATAAATAATAGTGTGGTTAGCTCTGAGGAAGAATTAGACAATTAATAGTTGGAATTTAAAGAACAAATTAACAAGGCATGGATAAAGGAGTGCCAGTTGATTTCGTATATATGAATTTAAACAAAGCTTAAGAAAGATATCACATAAAAAGTTGATTCGCAAGTTATCTCACTGTAATTTAGAAATGGTTATACGCTATTGGATATAAGAGTGGTTGAAGAACAGGAGATAGTGTGTAGTATTAAATGGCAATCAATTCTCAAGAGAGCTAGTGAGTTCTTCAGTGTTTTGGGTTGGGTTAGCTTCTATTCAAATTCTATATTAATGATTTAATAGGGGAGTAAAATGTTTAGTTTCTAAGTTTGCTGATAACGCAAAAGTTGTCCTATACTGTTAAAAGTAGTAAGGGATTTATTAGCGTTCGACGTTAAGTGGTAGCTCGTAGCACTCTTTTGAATATATATATATATATATATATATATATATATATATATATATATATATATATATATATATATATATATATATATATATATATATATATATATATATATATATATATATATATATATATATATATATATATATATATATATTAGGGATGGGGCGATTAAGATTTTTTATTTACGATGAACTGAAATGTATATTTTTAAAATTTATTATTATTTTAATATACTTAACAATTTTATGAAAAGAATTAAATTGTATTTTCTTTATTCTTTATTCATATGTGTAAATATATGTAATTTTACTATATAGTATAATACAGGGTGTCTCACAAATACGCTTATTGATATCAAAGTAGTAGTCATAATAAAATTTGCCACGAACAAACCTTGATGTGAGAGAATCTTATTGACATCATGAGAAGTGTTGGAAGTGATCTCCATTAGTATCAAGGTATGCCTGCACACGCTTCTCCATGTTATTGAAAATTCCCGCTAACATATTGGGAGTCAGAGCATCAATTGCCTGCCGAATGTTGTCTTTCAGCTGCATGAGAGTACGGGATCTGTTGCGATAAACTTTCCTTTTCAGCATATATCCCATCCGAAGGGGTAAGGACAGACGACCTTGGTAGCCAAAGTCCCTTGAAAATTACGAAACCTTCAAAGAAGTACTCAATTTCGTATACGCTGATGCTGGACGTGTGGCAAGCGACGCCATCCTGCTGAAAATAACCAGTACGAAGTTTCTCGTCATCCAAATGATTTACGAACTCATTGAAGATGTTCATATACAAATTTTAATTAAATTTGATATCTATAAACGGAATATCTGGGGCTGAGAGCGAGGGAGACACTCTGAAGACTCTTCAGAACATTGATTTAAATTTACATGAACAAACATACAAGGTTCTAGTACTTTAAATTTAAAATTGTGGTGCAAAAACATTCTTTACTTCAGTTTCTGGTGTAATTCGATTTCGTCTTGGATTGCTTATTTGGTCCTCGCTATTAAGCAGTCTTACTAATAGATGAAGGTGGGGCTGGGAGAGATATTTATAAGCCAATATAAGTAAATTAATCGGCAATATAATTAGAAGAAAATTGACGATGACGATTAAGGAAATGTATGCCAATTTTTCAGATGACAATGAAGATTAGAAGCCACATATATATATATATATATATATATATATATATATATATATATATATATATATATATATATATATATATATATATATATATATATATATATATATATATATATATATATATATATATATATATATATATATATATATATATATATATATATATATATATATATATATATATATATATATATATATATATATATATATATATATATATATATATATATATATATATATATATAATATATAACGTTCATTTTTCAGCTAACTTTGGGACCCCCAAAAAATAATGAAAGAGAGAGAGAGAGAGAGAGAGAGAGAGAGAGAGAGAGAGAGAGAGAGAGAGAGAGAGAGAGAGAGAAGAGAGAGAGAGAGAGAGAGAGAGAGAGAGAGAGAGAGAGAGAGAGAGAGAGAGAGAGAGAGAGAGAGAAAATTTTATGAGAAAATGAAAACTTTGTAAAATTTTATGTGAAACGTGCAGAAAAACAAGATATGAAGTTTCTTCTTTGCTATTCTCAACAGAACTGCATTTAGAGCAACGGTCTTTTTATCACGTTTTTTTATAAAATTATTTTTATAGTTTTATTTATCTCCTTCGACGGTGGCGACTACGTAAGCGATTTTTATCCAATAATTTATATGTTCGTAATGCAAGAATGGAATGTAAACAAAGGGGAAAAAAAAAGAAATGAAAAAAATTACTATAAAATTATTTTGTATAAAAGTTCGTTTCTTTTTATCTTTCTCTTGAGTTTTATTCTAAATTATACTCATAAATTTTAACAAACTTTTTGTTATTTGCATATATATATATATATATATATATATATATATATATATATATATATATATATATATATATATATATATATATATATATATATATATATATATATATATATATATATATATATTAGTAGTGATGGCATCCTCCGAGCATACTTATCAAAATTAACTTCCGCATCCGAACTTGCGAAAATTATGCATCCACATCCACACATGGCAAAAATTCTATT
>SEYY01000860.1:94234-96734 GCA_009176605.1 Armadillidium nasatum
CTTCCATACGAGACTTTCTTGCAGAACTCCTGTTCAGCATTTCAGTTGCAGTTTCGTCTACTCTGCCAATTTGCATTCTGCGACCTGTTTTTTGATCAACTAAAAAGTCTCTTTCTCGAACTGAAATTTTTATTTCTTTTGCACAGTTACATGCAAGAAGATCTTTGCATTGACAAGCATCAATGTCAAATAATTCATTTAAACTATCCAAAAACTGCTTTGCACTAATACCATGCTTTGATGCTTTAGATCCTTCATCCATCAGTCTTATCAGCTTTGTTCTAACGTTTTTAGGTGGCTGTGGTGAAAACCCAACTGAATCCACAGGTCAACAAGAGCCTCACTTAACTGGAGATTGACATTCTTATTGCTGGAATTCTTATGTTTCTTCAAGAAAATAAATTAACTTTGAATCTGGAGACGCGTGAGTAGTTCAGTGGTTGGCAATTCCAGCAGGGGAAGCCCAAGCACAACATGACTTGGTGCCTTCCTTGTTATCATTTGACTTATGCTAATACCTGAAATGTAAAAAAGAAATATATAAATCGTAGTCAACTTATTTAGGGAATAAATAAACATTGTCCACTTTTCATTTATTCCCTAAATAAATTGTTCATTGAACAAGTCAGAACAAATAGCAATAGAATTATTCGAATGGCAATTTTTGACCAATTTTTCCGATTTATGAGGTCAAAAAGGGAGCACTTGGGTCTCATGGAAAAAATTTTTATTGGATTTTCTGAATACCCTCATATAGGCGTGAACAATCGATTTCGACGACACGGGATTATATATATTTATTATATATATATATATATATATATATATATATATATATATATATATATATATATATATATATATATATATATATATATATATATATATATATATATATATATATAATAGCAAAGGTCTGAAACAATTTTGTTTTCTATGCTTGACAAGCTTCTTTTGGCAGACTTTCAAATCATGTCGATATTTAATTTGATTTACTTTTAGGTGTTTTTCTTTCCTTGATGAGTAATGGATTTTGTAACGGCTGATTCGAATTTTTCTACCAGATGTTACACTATATATCAAAGATACGCCTAAGAGTGATTTTTGGCCGGAGGTTCAAGCCTCTGGCTTTAAAATTTTTCACCGACATTAGACCTGAATCTGTAGAGATTGAATTTTTTAAATTTTTTTCATATATATATATATATATATATATATATATATATATATATATATATATATATATATATATATATATATATATATATATATATATATATATATATATATATATATATATATATCAGTGTGGCATCCGCATCCTCACTTGCGAAAAACTCAACATCCGCATTCGAACCCACTTTCGTAAATTCAACATCCGCATACGCACTTGACGAAATTCCATATTCGCATCCGCAAATAAGAAAATATGAAATGCGATCCATCACTATTTTATAATATATATATATATATATATATATATATATATATATATATATATATATATATATATATATATATATATATAATATATATATAGGGGCCTATTATGTAGGATCACCTATTATGTGGTGCAGGAGGTCAGTATACTTTTGTAGCGCGAAGGGTGATAGATCAGGAGGCTGGGTGTTTTCAATGTTCCCTTGTAGAAAGCCGTCTGGTAGACGTGTGGTAGCCACCACTTTTCTTGAAGCCTGCGGAGCGTCTGTAGCCTTGGATGGAAGGCTACTTCAAAGGAGGAACCACAGTCGAGGGCAAATGACCTGCCAAACTGGGTCTCCTTTCGGGAGCAAAGGCGTTGGAACTTCTTCTTCTGCTTCTGTAGGAGCGGCTTCTTCTTGCCTCTGCTTTTGGACGTCTTCTTCTGGAGAGTGCGGCTTCTTTTTCGGCTTCTGGGATAAAGTGAATATTTTAATATTTGCTAACGACCTTTTAAAATTATCTCAAAATGTAAAGGATCAATTAACAAATTATTTGTTTTTCACTTTATTTTATTGGTTTTGATTTGATATGATTTGATTTCTTTATTTTCCTAATTTTAACAAAAATGGTTTACAGCCTTATTGCTATTAAATTTCTACAAATTCATATTGAAATAACATAGAAAATTTTATATATTTAAAATAGAAAATATTGTTTTACAATGTATTTAAATATTATATATTAAAATACATTAAAATTGAAATTTTTAACATAATCATTTTTATTGGGAATATAATATAATATAATATATATTTTAGATTTTATAATAATTTTTTATAATAGTTTTACCTTCTAGTTTCCCGGCAAAAATTATTGTTTTTGGCGGGAACATAGAGTAAAAAGTACATTCAGAATTTGTTATAGATACACACAATTTACCTTATGTTTTAAATGTTTTACTTTTTAAATTAATAGTTTATATCATTATACATATATAATAATTATTTTTATAACAAAAAGGAACTTTACTTTTATTTACTACTTGGTTTTTAATTGTTTTTAAAATACATAAAAATTA
>SEYY01000860.1:99234-109234 GCA_009176605.1 Armadillidium nasatum
TCGTATCGGTATCGGTATCGGTATCGGTAAAATAAAGTATATCGGTATCGGTAGTTAGTATCGGCATATTTTTAGGTATATATCGGTATCGGTATGTAATATTAAGTATAGTATATTAAATATATATCCCTAATATATATATATATATATATATATATATATATATATATATATATATATATATATATATATATATATATATATATATATATATATATATATATATATATATATATATATATATATATATATATATAATATATATATATATATATATATATACCACAAATTAATGGAAATCCAGAAATCCCTGAAACTACCAATACATAAGTTCACACAAAATATAGAAACAAAATGGAACTCAACATGGTATACGTTACAAAGACGATCAGAAAACTGCAATTATTATTTATTCCTCAAACTCTGAGAGGAACCTCGAGCTGTTCTCTGATAATTAATCAATGGAAGTTAATGAAAAATATAATTCGAAGGTTACAAAAATTTGAAAAGTTGACAATAAAAAAAAGCAAGTTGCGATAATGCAAATTTGTCGTAATACCTACCGTTAATGCACCACAAAAATATTTATCAAAAGTTTGGAAGACTAGTGGTGCTCGAACAATGATAGAAGAACTTTTCAGTTCATTAAAAGAATGTTTTCGTCTAATTAAAGACAAGAATGGTAGCATATAAGCTTAAACCTACAATATAAATTAGGTCCACTTGATGCAAAAGAAATATTATGAAATAAAATTAATGATTAATAAGGAAATAAATTCAAAACTAAAAATAAAAGAAAGCATCACATTCAATTCAGCTTCAGAAAGTCAGGAAATTTAGTATTCTTCACCTCATTCTGAAACTATCAGCTAAATGGAAGAAATAGATGTTCTAAAGGAGACATTTTTTTTTTCCTTTTGGGAATACTTTGACGAAGGGTCAGTATCTGATGAAAATGACCAAATAGAAATAACTTGGGAGGGTTCAGATATTCTTCATAAGAAATGACTTTAAGAGAGAGATAAGAAGCAAACAAGGGGTGGAAGAAGTAGTTAAAAAACGAAATGAATAATGATGTCGAGAATTACTTTTCCTCTACACTTATACATAGAAAATCAACAAAAATTGATACACTAGATAACCCATTTCATGGTGGAAAGGAAATAAGCCTAAATATCAACAAAGTTGTCTTCCTGACCTAGCAAGAAAATACTTGTCTGGTTCTTGTTCAAGTGTTTTTTGAGTGAAAGAATGTTTAATTGGGCAGGAAATATTTACACTGAGAAAAGAAATCGAATGTATCCCGAATTGGCAGAGAAGATACTTTTTCTTCGTCATAATTTGCAAGTATTTCATTTTAAGAACTAAATGATCAACAATGAAGTTTATATATATATATATATAATATATATATATATATATATATATATATATATATATATATATATATATATATATATATATATATATATATATATATATATATATATATATATATATATATTTGGTGAATGAATTTTCCTATCCACAACGAATTTTAATTTCCAGTTTTCCAAGATTTAAATATATTTTCTAACACATTTTTCCTATGTATTAAAAATTTTTAAAAATGGTAATTTAAGTTTCTTGCCTTTCTTCTAGTTCAAAAGAACACAAATTTATAGAAAAAATTTTTTCAGAAAATAAATGTTACATTTACAAATTTATTATTTTGCCTCTTTTTCAGCGAGGTAAAAGTTCAATTCTATTATTTAAAAGGCTACACAAAACTCTGTCCGGATTCGAAGCTGGAGAGTTGTTAAAAGACCGACCTTGCCAGAGCCGAAGCCGGAGCTCCGATTTATCTTATATATATATATATATATATATATATATATATATATATATATATATATATATATATATATATATATATATATATATATATATATATATATATATATATATATATATATATATATATATATATATATATATATATATAAACTAAAATAACCCAGTATTAAAATAAATTATAGGCAAACGTTTTCGGACTGACGTCCCTTTTCAAGCCAAAGTTAAAAGAGTTAAAAAGTTTTTAACTCTTTTTAACTTTGGCTTGAAAAGGAACGTCATTCGAAAACGTTTGCCTATAATTTATTTTAATACTGGGCTATTTTAGTTTGTGTTTTAAATCTGCGGTTATTGGCAGTCTTTAATATATATTATATATATATATATATATATATATATATATATATATATATATATAATATATATATATATATATATATATATATATATATATATATATATATATATATATATACAATTAAAACCCCACAGGAAAATTAAAACACAAATTTTTTAAAAAAGAGCGAGGCTTTCGAAGGAACAACCGTCCTTCCTCTTTCAAGCTTAAGTTTAATACTAAAAAATTAAAATGGTGGGTATTAAAATAATCCTAAAAATTAGTTGGTTATATTAAATGAAGTTGTTAAGATTTTTAACAAATTTTGAAAATTTTGAAAATTTTTTAACAATATTATTAGTAAAATCATCAAGTAAAAAATTATTATTATTATTATTATTATTATTATTATTATTATTATTATTATTATTATTATTATTATTATTATTATCATGAATATTAAAATTGTTAACATTTTTAATAAAAAAGGATTCAACAATTTGTCTTTTATTAACATTGTCCTCGTTCACCAATAATTTATTAATTCACATTAAAAATAAATTTATTTTAAGTGTTCCTATCGAAACTGAAAATTTAAAGAAGTTTATACCAGAGGAATTTTTAATTGTTTCAAGTGTCCCAACCAATATTAAGAAATTCTTTCATAAACAAAAATTTTTTAAACCGATAGATGATAAGAACTCAGGTGTGTATCATATCCCTTGTAGGGATTTTGAGAGTGTTTACATTGGAGAAACATCGGATTTCAAAAGAAGAAAATATCAACACAATTATGCACTTCGTATTGGAGATGAGAACTCTGCCTTGCATAAACATCGAGCTCTTAAAAATCATAGAATTGGAATAGAGGATATGAAATTATTGGTGAACGAGGACAATGTTAATAAAAGACAATTTGTTGAATCCTTTTTTATTAAAAATGTTAACAATTTTAATATTCATGGTAATAATAATAATAATAATTTTTTACTTGATGATTTTACTAATAATATTGTTAAAATTTTCAAAATTTTCCAAATTTGTTAAAAATCTTAACTTCATAACTAATTTTTAGGATTATTTTTATACCCACCATTTTAATTTTTTAGTATTAAACTTGAGCCTGAAAGAGGAAGGACGGTTGTTCCTTCGAAAGCCTCGCTCTTTTTTAAAAATTTGTGTTTTAATTTTCCTGTGATGTTTTAATTGTATAAAGCAAAACACGGTTATAGTGTTCTTTTGTCTCTCTCTCTCTCTCTCTCCCTCTCTCTCTCTCTCTCTCTCTCTCTCTCTCTCTCTCTCTCTCTCTCTCTCTCTCTCTCTCTCTCTCTCTCTCTCTCTCTCATCTATATATATATATATATATATATATATATATATATATATATATATATATATATATATATATATATATATATATATATATATATATATATATATATATATATATATATATATGCTACCTTGGAAAAGCATTACATTATACAATAAATAAAGAGAAGAGTCTGTAATTAGGACCAAAAGAGTCTTCGAAATTGAACCTGACGATAGGTCATTAGAATTCCAATGACCATGGAGGTCAAAGGTCAAGTGACCTTCGATATTAAAGGTCAAAAGAACGCGTCGAGGGAGGGGGAGGGGGAGGAGGGAGACCTTCTGTTGATTCTTATTATATTATCCATCTGTTAATCTAATGTATTTTATAAGATTTTTTTACGTAAAGTTTTATGTCAAATTTATTGTAATTTTCTTATGTAGCATTTTATATTAATATTATTATTATTATTATTATTATTATTATTATTATTATTATTATTATTATTATTATTATTATTATTATTATTATTATTATTATTATTACCAGCCTGGTGATCTAATTTTCGACGCCCCCTTTTTCGCTACTTGGTTCTGCACTGCCTGGACAGGGCTGTTTTTCCCTCTGTACCTAATAGGTCATACTTGCCTTAGACAGGAGAAGACGACGGTCAAGTCAGCCTTGAAAACAATAGCTCAAAACTTCAGAGATCGAGGGCTAACCTTCGGTATTTCAAACCTTTTTTTTTTTTTTTTTTATTTTATATTTTTATATATATATTATATGAATATAAATTATTATATATATATATATATATATATATATTATATATATATATATATATATATATATATATATATATATATATATATATATATATATATATATATATATATATATATATATATATATATATATATATATATATATATATATATATATATATATATATATATATATATATATATATATATATATATATATATATATATATATATATATATATATATATATATATATATATATATATATATATATATATATATATATATATATATATATATATATATATATATATATATATATATATATATATATATATATATATATATATATATATATATATATATATATATATATATATATATATATATATATATATATATATATATATATATATATATATATATATATATATATATATATATATATATATATATATATATATATATATATATATATATATACTTTTTTTTGAAAGGAATCCTTGCGTGTGGCTTTGCTGAAATTAAAAATTCCCTTGTAGATTAATTTAACGAAGTTTTTTTACTGAATTTCTAGAAGTTCAAGAAAGCAATAAAGGCTTATTTGTAATCCCACTTGACGGTAATGGAAATATAAACATTCCCCCAAAGAAATTTCAAATTGCTCAAAGTTGAGAAACTTGGAAAGAAGAAATGCAAAGTTATGAGAATTGAAATATTGTTTATTTAAATCTAACCTACCTAAGAGTTGCTCTAGTGTTTTATTCTCTAAAAGAATTAAAATCCTTACTTTAATTAAAATAGAAAGCCTTGAAACTGCGTTAAGAGCAGATTTACATTCAATATTCCATTAGACACCTGTAGGAGGATGAGCTTGAGATACACCCTTGATATAATATAGAATTTGCCAGTTTCTTTTTACCGTTAAAAATGTACAAATTTTCATTAATTATGCTGCTTTGGGATGAGCTTAATGACTTAGTGAGTATCATGAGTTGTAAACACGTAAGAATTTTCTGTTTGTGAGATCGAAACGACAGAAAGTCAGTGTTGAAATAAAGATACATTTTACCATGTTCTTTGTTTCAGGTATCTTGGGGGGGAAAATGCTTTTAATATTAGTTACTTTAGTTAAAGCCCTTAAAACTCTTCATAATAAGATGACTGACTTTGCAGTGTTTTCCACGATGACATTTGCGTCTGTTAGTATATGTGTGAGTGAATATTCTTATAGTTAATTGGTGGAAAGTGAAAAAAAGGGAAAATTCTGTTGAATAGGTAGTAGCATCTTATTGAAATTAATCAAACATTAGACTTTTAATAGTACGATATTTGTGAGAAGGAGTAGAAGTGTGAGAAATATTAAGAAAAAAAAAAAAAAGAAAAAAAAACTGTCTGAAAATATCAAGAGCAAAAAACATTAATATGACATGGAACGTTAGTCCTTTTCTTTAAAAAAGCTTGGAATAAGAAAAAATTATATTTTTTTAATTAACATTATTTTTAAGTAATATTTTTTATTATATTTTTTTTAAAAAATGGTTAATTAGAACCTTCCTTTTGATACCTTGTTTTATATTTATTTATTATGACAAAATTCGAGAAACAAAATTATCCCCGAAATTATTTTATAACTATTTGTAGTACATTGCTTGATGCATCATAATTTGTAATAGCTGCAATGTGCAATATTATTATTGTCATTATTATTATTATTAATGTTATTATTATTATTATTATTATTATTATTATTATTTATTATTTACAGGTAAATATTTCTCAAGGTGTATATTTTTTTGCTTCTTATGGGTTGGCTCGAATTACATGTATGTGAATAGTTTGCGCATTCTTGACTGCACAGACGTGATGGCTCTGTACTCAACCCACATTGCCTTCGTTTACTTATTAGCCTGGGTTATACTACACGAGCAGTTCGTGGGAGTTAGGGTAAGAGGTCTTTTTATTAAATGTTCTTTATATTTTATATATGCCCGTATTATTATTATTATTATTATTATTATTATTATTATTATTATTATTATTATTATTATTATTATTTTTTATTTATTGTTACATTATTATTTTTTATTTATTATTTTTTTTATTATTATTATTCATTATTATTATTATTATTATTATTATTATTATTATTATTATTATTATTATTATTATTATTATTATTATTATTATTATTATTATTATTATTATTATTATTATTATTATTATTATTATTATTATTAGTGGTAGCAGAAGTAGTGGCAGTGGTATCAGAATTAAATATATGAAAGGATAACATTTGTCACAGTGAACAAAAAGAGAAGTATTCAAATTTTGCAAATTCTTTCTTTCAACTTTTAATATATTCTCTCTCTCTCTCTCTCTCTCTCTCTCTCTCTCTCTCTCTCTCTCTCTCTCTCTCTCTCTCTCTCTCTCTCTCTCTCTCTCTCTCTCTCTCTCTCTCTCTCTCTCTCTCTCTCTCTCTCTCTCTCTCTCTCCGTTTTTAATTTTAAATAACATAAAAAATATATATATCTCATCAAACCTTTATATTAATAATTCTAAACGGTTACAAAAAATAAAATAACAAAGCACGTCAGTCATTCTGTAGAATGGGGAAGTGTTTTTAAAAGCCAATTCATGTTTGAAGGGAATGGAACCCCAGGTTCGAATTTCGAGAAAATTGACCAAAGAAACGTAAAATATTTAAATTGTTTTCTCCTTTTATGTATAATTTTAAAAACAAATTTATTATTATTATTATTATTATTATTATTATTATTATTATTATTATTATTATTATTATTATTATTATTATTATTATTATTATTATTATTATTATTATTATTTATTATTTTTATTATTATTATTATTATTATTATTATTATTATTATTATTATTATGTTGAAACCATAAACGAATTAATAATAATAATAATAATTATAAATATGATGCAGATTGTTGCAGTAATCATGTGCAATACTGGCATCGCTCTGCTCGCTTACATGGATGGTGTTGCTCGCACTCAAACCTTATTAGGTGTGGTTTTAGCAGCGGCTTCGGCTGCAGGAACGGCTATTTTTAAGGTATTTATTATTATTATTATTATTATTATTATTATTATTATTATTATTATTATTATTATTATTATTATTATTATTATTATTATTATTTATTAGTTGCTTTAACTGAATGAATTTCATTGATATTGTTATTTCAATTAAACAAGAATTTAATTTTTTCTTTTGTTATATATTAAAATAAATTGCTGCTATTTATATCCAGAAAATTCGTACTGTATTTTCTCAGAAATTTTTCCTTAATGAACAATGGGATTTTGTTCATATTTTAATTACTTCCTTGTTTTGTTTTTAAAATGAAAATTTCTTTTATTCCATTCAGTGTTTTGGTCTGAAATTTGCATGAACTTTTCATATTCTCTTGTTTTGGGAAGATTTAGAACTTGTTTTCTAGGTAGAAGCAAGTGTCCACAAATATCTCTTACTTCTCTACTCTGTCTTATATATATATATATATATATATATATATATATATATATATATATATATATATATATATATATATATATATATATATATATAGTACGGAAAACCCGGGTACCAAAACACCCTCTCGCCTTCCTCGGTTTGTGTTCTGGAACCCGCTTGCTTCGCTCACTCCGGCTTTTCTGTACACTGCAAAATCAAACCTTTCTAATTCTTTTCTATATAGAGCGACAAAAAACGCATTTTTGACTGGTCTATTATAGAAAGGAATCATATAAATATGAATTCACCAAAAGCCTTTCTTTTTCATTCGAATAAAAGTAAAAATTTATGGTTACACATATAGCAACACTGCATCATGTGTACCAAATACCACGTGACTATCCTTTCATTGCTTCATATTACTAAGCCATCTATTGCTAATAAACTAACACATAAACCTCTGACGTCATCTGAAGTTGAGCCTTGACTGAGAGTATTCGAATCATCGTCATTTGAGTTGATAATTAGAGAAAATCAGAGTCCAGAACCGTATCGACCTTCGCTACAGAATAAAATGACTTTTCGTCTTAAAAAATTTTTCTTTTATATACGTGTAAATTGATTTTTCAATTGTTTAAATTTATTTAATATATTAAATATATATAATATATATATATATATATATATATATATATATATATTATATATATATATATATATATATATATATATATATATATATATATATATATATATATATATATATATATATATATATATATATATATATATATATATTAGTGATAGGCATCCGCATTCGCATCTTCGAAAATTCAACATCCGCATCCGCATTCGCATCCGCACTTTCGAAAATTCAAATCCGCATCCGCACTTGACAAAAATTCAACATCCGCATCTGCATCCGCATCCTCACTTTCGAAAATACAACATCCGCATCCGCACTTGACAAAAATTCAATATCCGCATCCGCATCCGCAAATGAGAAAATATGACATGCGATCAATCACAATAATATATATATATATATATATATATATATATATATATATATATATATATATATATATATATATATATATATATATATATATATATATATATATATATATATATATATATATATCCTAAAGACGTCTTTTCTGCTATCTCACAGCTTAACACTAGCAAGGCGTACGGTCCTGATGGTATCTTTACTGTGGTTCTCAAAACTTATGCTTCCGAGCTTGTACTATTTCGTCTATGTCTTTCTACTTCAATCTTCCCTTCTTACTGGAAATGTGCTCTCATTTAGTCTGTGCCGAAAAGGGGGGACCCCTCTCCACACTCTAACTACCGTCTCATTTCTTTAATGTCCGATCTTTCTAAAGATTTCGAATCTATCCTTAACAGGAAGATTTGGAAACATCTCAATTCTCCTAATCTTACCTCTGATCGCCAGTATGGCTTTTGTAAGAAATGCTCTACTGGTGATCTTCTTTCCTTTTTCTCTGACTCTTGTTCCTTCGCTCTTCGTCATTTCGGTGAATCTATTGCTGTCGTGCTGGACATATCGGAAGTTTTCGATAGAGACTGTTGCAAAGCTTTGATTTCCAAACTTCCTCTCCCCAACAATTTTTCTGCTTTTTATTAATAACCATCTCTCTCTTAATTCATATCCTATTCACTCCTATGCCGATGATTCCACCTTTTATTACATTTTTCATTTGAAAGGAACCCCTCCCAGCAGCAGTTAATAGAGGCAAGGGAGGTAGCCTTGCGGCAACTGGCCCCTGATCTATCTCGCATTTCAAATTGGGGCAGAGAAAATATTTTTGCTTTCAATGCCATCAAAATTCAATTCCTCCATCTCTCTGCTCGACACAATCTTTCACACAACTATGATATCTTCTTCAGAAACACACAACTCAAACCTTCATATGTCCTTAATATTCTTGGTGTTTCTTTTTATGTGATCTCTCTTGGAAAAATTACATTACTTCTCTTCCTAAACAAGCTTCTAAGAGGTTAGGTGTTTTGAGGCGCCTCCAGAATTTCTTTACATCACCCCAGTTTCTTGCTCTTTATATGAGTGTTATTGGCCCATGTATGGGAAACACATCACACATCTGTGCTAATTCCACGCATTAAGCTCTTCTCGAAAAGGTGGAGTCTAAGGCTTTTCATCTTATAAATAGGATATGAAACGTTCACATTGCATTAAATGAGTATGTGGAAACGCTTGGTATTAACCTTTTTAATTTGATTA
>SEYY01000860.1:114234-124234 GCA_009176605.1 Armadillidium nasatum
AAGAACGGAATCGGAAAGTTGAAGACGAGAATCAACTCTAGAAGTAAAAGAGGGAGCAGATTTGAGATGAGTAGAAGAATGGAAAGTTATCAGAATAAGAGTGAGAGGAGCTAGAAGTGCAGTTGAGAAGATCGTTAATGAAAAGTAAGAATAAAGTTGGAGATAAAATAAGAACCCTGAGGTTCAAAACAGAATCCCAATTGACAAGAAAGCAGGAAGAGGTCGCTCCATCTACAAGTGCCGAAATGGAACGATCTGAGAGAAAACTAGACAAGGGTAAGCAAAGAGAAGGAGGAAACCTAAAAGAAAGGAGCTTGGAGAGCAGCGACGAATGCCATACCCAGTCAAAAGTCTTGGAAATATCCATCGTCACCACACAAGTCTCCCCGAAGTCCCTAAGGGCAAAAGACCATAAATCAGTGAGATAAGAAAGCATGCACTAGTTGGCCTCGATTATCGAAGCCATACTGATGATCTGAGAGAAGAGAATGAAACTCCAATTGATCTAGGAAATGGCTGTTGAGGAGAGTTTTAAATTTTTTAGATAGAACACAAGTTGGAAGAGTCACAAGGTCGATAGTTGGAATAGTCAGAGCGACTACCTTTTTTTCGGGCTCGGCTGACCATATGCGATCTTCCAACACTGAGGAAAAGTTTTAGTATTAAGGTATAGAAAGTAGAGCTGATCGAGGACAGGCGTCAACTCGGAAGCACACTCCCACAGGACACGAGAGGGAATTCCATCCGAGCTACTGGCCTTTCTGACGTTCATAGATTTTAGGATCCCATACACCCGATCATGAGTAATCACCAGAAGCCTGAGAGGAGAAGGAAGTCTGAAGGCGCATATCTCCGTAATTCACATGTCACGTTGGATTGAATATCCTCAACACTGTAGAAATGACGTCCCTTCATGTGTAATCTAAGTTTGGGGAATAGAAAATAATTGTCGGGAGCCAGGTCTGGTGAATAAGGCGAATACTTTTCTTTACGAGAAACGCTCTGAAGTAGCCGCATTATGAAAAGAAGCGTTATCGTGCAACAAGAACTAGTCACTAGATTAAGCTAGAACCGGCCTAGTACGTCGGATTCATTTCAAAAGTCGATCCATCATGTCTTTGTAGAATGCAGCGTTAAAAGTTTGTCCTTCGGGGACAAATACCTTGTGCACAACACCTTACTACTCGAAGAAAATAACCAGCATGCACTTCTCTCACGATTTCTGTAGACGCGGTCAATTCATCCCTACCGCTCTGACGACTGACGCTTTGTTGTAGAGTCGTTTGCGAAGCACCATGTTTCATCACCCCATTGTAATCTTTTTAAAGAAACATCATTGTTCACCTTTTTCAACCAAATTTTGACATGACGCAACGTGGTCGTTGTTCCAAACTACTTTCCATGACGTGTTTAAACTTCTACATGTAGTTATTCACTGCGGGAACATTGATCGAGGTATGACGCCGTAACTTCATATGAAACACGTTCAAACATGTACATATTGACTCGCAAACGGAAGCGGTTGCATGCGCTCGTTATATGTTTTGGCAGGTTCTATCCTAATACTTAGAAGATGCTCTGTTTATATGCAGATTTTAAAAGCACCTTACAAAAAATATATACGTTAACCAAATCCTAAAGAATTTTATACCATTAACTTACAGAAATATCAGCCAAATAATTGGTGTTGTTGTACGAAATGTGATGTAGATAAATATTCAAAGCTCGAAATAAATGATGGAGAAAACACATCTTAAAAGTTTGTAGAATATTTAATTTCAGCATCAAAAAAGATTTATAAATTACTGAAAATGAACAAACCAAATAATTTAACTTCAGAAGAAAAAATGAATCGTAAAAATGATAATCGTTGTTATGTATGTAAAAAGGAATATACACAAATAAATTTCATAATCATTTAACAAGAGAATATAGAGGATCTACTCATGGAAGTTGTAATTTACAAATTAGAAATCCTCAATTTATTCCAATAATAATGCATAATTTATCTAAATACGATTCTCATTTATTCATTTAAAAATTTTGAGCATACCTATGGTGAATTAAAAGCAATTCCTCAAACGGATGAAACTTATATAAATGTCAGTCAGTTTATAAAAGTTGATAAATTTCAGTCAGTTTATAAAACTTGATGAAATAATGAAATCTGTAAACGGAGTTGAGATTCATCGATAGTTTTAGATTCATGTCCTCATCTCTAGCAAAATTAGCATCAAATTTAATGGATGAAAACTTAAAGAATTTATACAATATTATCAAGATGAACAGTTTCAGCCAGTAAAATGTAAAAGAATTTATCCATATGACTGGATGAATGATATATCAAAATTTAATCATGAAATGTTACCTAGTACAAAAAAATCTTTAAGTATTTTAAATAATGAGCATATATCGAATGATTATAAACGTGCATGGCATATCTGGACAAAATTTAACTGGAAAACATTTAGAGATTATCATATGCCGTTTTTAAAATCAGATACGTTATTGTTAGTTGATTTATTCGAAAAATTTAGCACAACGTGCTTAGACACATATAAATTAGATCCAGCACTTTTTTTTTTTTTAACATCGCCAAGTTTGTCTTGGAATGAATTATTAAAAGAAACGAAAATAAAATTGAATTTGATTCCAGACCTAGATATGTTGCTAATGGTTGAAAAAAGGAATAAGATGTGGAATAAGTACTATAACTCATAGATATGCAAAAGCGAATAATCCATATATTGAAGAAAGTTATGAGAAAAGTAAACCGCATAGTTATATCACTTACGTACACGCTAATAATTTATACGGTTTGGCAATGTCACAGTATTTGCCTACGGGAAAATTCAAATGGATGAAAATTATTGACGATTTAGATGTTTTGGATATCAGTGATGAATCAGGAAATTGTTATATTTTTGTAGTTGGTTTAGATTTTTTAGAATATCCAAAAGAATTACACGATTTACACAGCGACTGTCCTTTAGCAACTGAAAATATAGTTAGATAAAGTTTCAAAATTAGTTCCAAACTTGAATAATAAAGATAAGTATATAAAATTCACTATAGAAATTTAAAACAGTGTTTAAATTTAGGATTGAAACTAACAAAAATACATAGAATATTAGAATTCGATCAGAGCGATTGGATGAAATCATACATTGATTTTAACTCGAGAAACAGAAAGGAAGCGAGAAATGAATTTGAGAAGATTTTTATAAATTAATGAACGTTTTGTAAAACGATAGAAAATATAAGGAATGGAGTCGATATACAACTAGTTAAAATGAAGAACAAGCTAAAAAATTGGTAAATTAACTAAATTTTGAATCATTTAAAATGTTTTCAGAAAATTTAATAGCTTGTCATATGATGAAAATTAAATCAAGATTTGATAAAACTATCTATTTAGGAATATTTATTTTAGAATTAAGTAACTTTTATGCATGACTTTTATTATAATTATATGAAAAATAAATATAATGAAAACTCAGAATTATTATTTGCAGATACAGATTCATTATGTTATTTTATACAAACGAATGATTATAAAGATATGAAAAAAAAGTATACAACTGTTTGATACATCTGATTATCCAAAAGAACATAAATTTTATTTAAAAAAATAAAATGGTATTCGGTAAAATGAAAGAGGAAACAACTGGAAAACCGATAACAGAATTTGTTGAATTTAGAGCAAAATTATATGCTTTTAAAACTATTAAAAATGAAGAAATTAAAAAAGATAAGAGAGTAAATAAAACATTGTAAAGATTAACATTGATAACTTTAAAAAAATATTGTTTGATGAAGAACCCTGTATAGGAAACTAAATTTAATGCAAAGTAAAGAGCATTATTTGTATACTACACAAGTAAACAAAATAGCATTATCGAGAAATGATAATAAACGTTATATATTATTAAATAATATTAACATATTAGCTTTAGGACACTATAGAATAAGTTCGAAATAATTAATTGCAGCCAACAATAGATTACATGTTAGTTGCAAGTTAGAGTTAAAAAAAGATACAACAAAATTATAAAAAGGCATGTTATGTTAGGTATAAGTTAGAGTTAAGGAAAAATACAAAAAAAAAAAAAATTATTAAAATACATGTTAGTTGTAAGTTAGATGTAAGAAATGGTTTAAAAAAACTATAAAATAAGTTTAGGAGATATAAAATTTTTTTGGGGGGGGGAGTTGGAGTCGCTATTAGGGGAGGTGTGGAGGCCACTTATTTAAAAAATAATATGAATAATAAAAAGATGCTATTAAAACACAAGTTGAACTTGAAGAAAAAGTAGCGTACAATTAAATTAAAATTGATGGGGGCCTGAAACGGGCACCCGTCAACTATTACAGAAATTTACATCCACATACTAGTTTTGTAAATGAATCCGGATTATTCTCTGATATTTAGATTTCAAGAACAAATTGTAAAATCTATTTAAAATGGTCTCGTTTCAGAGTTCTTCGAAAAACACGTTGATGTTGAAAATAAATTATTATATAATAAAATAAATATTGAGGTGGGGTTAAACGCTTCCTCCCCCACCCCCCGTCAACTATGATAGAAATTTACAAAATCAAATTATTTTTATAAATGAATCGGGATTATACTCTTTAATATTTAGATATCAAGTATGATTTATAAAATCTATTTAAAAGGGTCTATTTTCAGGACTTTTCGAAAAACATGTTGATTTTGAAGGTAAATTAACGTATAATTAAATCAAAACTGAGTGGGTCTCGATTCGGGGTCCCTTCGAGAAATTTTTTCAAATGAATACTATTTTTTATAAATAAACCTGATAAGTTATATATAATTTATTTTTTCTCTCTATAAAAAATAATGGAAAACATTTCTGCCCTTTGGAAAAATGAGAATTACAGAAATAATCGAAAACATTAACTTCTATTACCATCACCAAACTGCAGAGCTCTAGTTATTGGAGAATCGGGATGCGGGAAAACTAATTCACTTTTGAGATTACTACTTCTAAATGGATGTTAGATTATGAAAATATTTTTATATTCGGAAAGTCTTTACCACAGTCCGATTGCAAACTTTTAAAATCTGTATTCGATAAAGGATATAATGAAAATGAAGTTCTTGATTTATTGAAGAATTGAGAAGGAAATGTTGATTCATTTGTAAAAATATTATTTGAAAAGAAACGAAAACTAAAATATAAAGTGAACTACTTCGAAGATTCTCAGAATATTCCAGATCCAAAAGATGTCAATAGCAAAAGGAAAATTTATTTGTATTCGATAATAATTTAAATCAAAGTAAAGCTGAACATTTTTATACATGAGGAAGACATAACAATACAAGCTCTATTTTTATATAAGTCAAAATTATTATAAACTTCCTCGTCAACAATACTATCCAATGTTAATCCTTATTATTTTATTTTCACTATCTAAATTTGATTTGCACAATCTTGAATGACTTGGTTTCTAAAGATATGGATTGGGAAGATTTTCAAGTGATCTGTAACACAGTCTGGAAAGAACCATTCGGCTACATTGTCATAAATAAAATAAAAAATTCAACAGCAGAGGGAAAATACAAAGCAAATTTCAATTAGATCTACATTCCTAATATGTTTTTTCATCTTAAATAATTGTATATATACAATACAACTCGAAAAGCTCATAAGAAAAATTTCATTGAGACCAATTCAATAAGCTTAACCTTTGAAAATCAAAAAATATATAAATGAATTGAAATTATTTTTAAAACAAAAACTATTTTTATAATATTTTTTAATAATTTTCTCTAAATATATTTATTCTATGTGAACATTTCAATGATTTATTAACATTATTTTGTGTGTATTGCGAATGAAAAGCATAATAATTATAATTAATTTTTTATTTTATTTTTAAGATAAAAATTTATATTATTTATTTTTCTGCATCTTCCATTTATTATCGTAATTTTCATTATAACAGAAATTGTAAAATATTTTAGTACTGTCCCATATATCTGATCTAGAACAACAATGAAAACAAAACGAATATGAATATTTAAATGTGCAAAAATTTTCATTAAAATTATAAGTTATCTCCATATTTATTGGAGATTTTTTTGTTTTTACTATAAATCAATTTTTTTTATTATCCATTGTTATTATAATTTATTTCGAATTGATCACCAAGTCTCATCAGCCAAAGTTTTGTATTTATAAAAATATTAATTTTCTTTAACGTTAAAAAAACTTTAATAAATAGTAGGGAAAAGCCGGAGCAAGCGAAAAGATCACGTTCCAGAACGCAAACTGAGCAAAACGAGAGATGTACTGGTACCAGGGTTTTGCCTACTATATATATATATATATATATATATATATATATATATATATATATATATAATTTTTTTTTTTTTTTACAGGTCCTCTTCAGAAAAGTGGTAGGAGAAGTAAGTTTCGGCCAAATTGGGCTTTTCTTCACTGGAATCGCCTTCTTAAATACTTTAATTTTCAGTCCATTGGTGGCAGTATTAATTCTGACCGGGTATGAAAAGGTGCTCTGGTTTCAGCTTCCTTGGAAAGTTTGTTTGCTTATCGCCGCTCTTTATCTTGGTAGGTTGGAGTGGAGTATTATTAGATATATCTTCAAAACAGCAACTCATGTGTCCTTATTCAGCGCTTTCGATGCTGAAATTTTATATAACGTAACACTAAAGGTTGAATGGGATACAAATATGACTTTTAATAATGTCAAATTAAAATTCTAAATTAAAAATTTTAAGAAAATGTCATCCCCTTGACCTACTTCTCGTTAGTTATTCTGCAAAGTTGTTTTTTTCTGTTGGGAGGTATCTTTTGAATTTCAAGAATCGATATACCCAAATTTTTATTATACCATTTAGATCAAATTAAATAATATACGCAATAGATTCATTGCCATAGCAAACGATGTCACGTATATCAGTGATTAACTGGTGTTTTTTTTTCTTTAACATATTTATATATATAAAAAAAGTGTAATTTACCTTTTAAACTAAAATGAATTTTTAATTAATTGTCAAATTTAAAATTACCTTAATAAAGAAATAAAAATTTTAAGCGTTAAAACTATAGTAGTATTTTGGATGCTAATGTAACAATAAAGTATTTAAAAAAAAGTCAAGCTATAAAAATGGATATATAAATTTAATTCCTTTTAAGATATTAAAAAATTACTTGTTTCTGCATCTGTATCTTATGTAAGTAAGATACAAACTATATATATATATATATATATATATATATATATATATATATATATATATATATATATATATATATATATATATATATATATATATATATATAATATATATATATATATATATATATATATATATATATATATTACAGTTGCTAACCTATTGGCATACTTCGGTCTTGCTGTGACGTTTGAGGTCTTTATAACATTAGGATTTATCATTTCAGTTCCTGTATCAGGAGGTATTATAAGCATGTTTTAATATATTTTTCTGAATTATTATTATTGTTATTATTATTATTATTATTATTATTATTATTATTATTATTATTATTATTATTATTATTATTATTATTATTATTATTATTATTATTTTATTATTATTATTATTATTATTATTATTATTATTATTATTATTATTATTATTATTATTATTATTATTATTATTATTATTATTATTAATTTTTCTAGTTTTTGTTGTAATTGTTATTATTTATTTGCAGCTTTGGATGTTTTATGGTACCGAATTGCCTTCAAAGGAATGAAACTTGCGGGAATCGTCCTCATCGCTTGCGGCTTTTTTCTCGTCCTTTTTCCCGCCAATTGGCCGCAATACCTTTCAAAAATATTAAGGTATTAATAATGATAATAATAATAATAATAATAATAATAATTATAATAATAATAATAATAATAATAATTTTATTTCTGATGAAAATTTAAGTTTTTAATTGTCTTACATTATTTAAACTAATTTACACTAATTGGCTTTCAATAATAATAATAATAATAATAATAATAATAATAATAATAATAATAATAATAATAATAATAATAATAATAATAATAATAATAATAATGTAAAAAGAATTACTAATAAAATTGTGTTTAAAAATAAAAAATACCATAATAATGGTATTTTTTTATTTTTAACCACAATTTTATTAGTAATTCTTTTTAATGGTATTTTTTATTTTTAACCACAATTTTATTAGTAATTATTTTTACATTATTATTATTATTATTATTATTATTATTATTATTATTATTATAGTACTAATAGTAGATGTTTTCTAATTTTAGAAAATGAATGGATATTTCTTAATATTTTGAAGACGAGTAGAATATATCAGTAGTAGTAGGTATATTCGTTTGGTAGTTGTAGTCTTCCTATTATGAATATGATTACAACCCCGTATTTACAAAAAACAGGTAGGTGTAGTAATAGTAGTATTAGTAATAATAGTAGTAATAGTATTAGTAGTAGCAGCAATAGTAGTATTAGCCTAATTATTATAAATAGTAATGTGAGTATCTTTATGTTACCGTAACAGGTGGGGTCGTCATCGGAAACGGCGTCAACATCGTCACATCTCCGAACCGGTCGATTACCGAACAGGACTTATATCTCGGTCTCACCTTCGATCTCCTTCAGGAATGATCCGATGACCTGCCTGCTGCACCACTAAATTTAACTCTTCCTAATTTCTGCATCACTAATATATATATATATATATATATATATATATATATATATATATATATATATATATATATATATATATATATATATATATATATATATATATATATATATATATATATATATATATATATATATATATATATATATATATATATATATATTATATTATTATTATATATTATTATATATTATTATTATTATTATTATTATTATTATTATTATTATTATTATTATTATTATATTATTATTATTATTATTATTATTATTATTATTATTATTATTATTATTATTATTATTATTATTATTATTATTATTATTGAATAAGAAGAAAGAAATAATACAAAGGATAAGCGACATAAAAAAAAACATTGAGGAAGTGAAGGAGATTTTAAGATATAAAATGGAATGCTGTGAAGGTGAAGGTGAAGGTGAAGGTGAAGTTGTGAAAGAAGAAAGAGAAAAAAGTAGAGGTGAAAATGTATAGAAAAGAAAAGTGAAAACTCATGAACAAGAAATGGATAAAGTATGACATGGAATTAACCATTAGCCATTCAGTATATTTTCCTTACGTAAGAGAAAAGGTTCATAGAGGACAGAAGAACTCTAGTTTTAAAACCTGATCTAAATTAAATGAATTGTAAGGAAATTTTTAATTATTAGTTTTCTTAAAATAAAAACATTTAAAATGTTTCGATGATTTATCTCCTTAATTGTATTATTGGAATAAAGAAACCAGATGAAATAAAAAGACATTTTGGAAGATACTTGAACACTTTCATCACATCAAAATAAAATTTTAGGTAATTTTAAAATTTAACAAAAAATAAAAGGATAACTTGAAAAGAAAAAAAATGAAAAAATATCCTCACTTCTGCAAACTTGAAAACATCTCATTGAAATGAAGTCACTTTCTTCTCCTCCTGATACTTACCATGTCTTTAAAGAAAATTGTTCAAGAGAAGAAAGAACTTGAATAAGAAAATCAAATGAAAAAAAAAAGAATAAAGAAAAGATTCAGAAGGATTAACTTACAAAATTTAATAATAAAATAATGTCAAGAGTAAAAATGGAAAGATTTTGATAGAAAAAGTGAAAATGAAACAAATGGAAATGCGCTAAAAGAAAAGAAAAAAAATAGCCTAAAAATTGCTACTTTTTAGTTTATTAATTAAGGTTTTCGACAGAGATTAAAAACCTTCACCTCACTTCAGTCAGATCTTTATTATTATTATTATTATTATTATTATTATTATTATTATTATTATTATTTTATTTTATTATTAT
>SEYY01000860.1:129234-146734 GCA_009176605.1 Armadillidium nasatum
TTAATTTGGGTTTTAACCTGGTTTTAATTGTGTTTAAATTTGTGCTAAAACGTGTTTTATTAGTGCAGTTAATATTATTATTAATAGTGATAGTGTTTTTTTCTGTGTTTGTGTTTTTAATTATATATATTCGAACTTCAGTGAATGAAAATTTTAGCTTTCGGCAATTTTTACAAGCAAAAATTTAAAAGTTTTTTTTTAATTAATATAAACATATTTACTTGCCCATTTACTTTATTTTTTTTATTTTTTTTTACTTTTAATTGTTTAGTGTAGTTGCTGTGGTTTCTTCTTATTTTGTCTTAGGTTTCCGTTTTACATTAGTTTAGTTTATTGCGAGTGTATGAACGTATGCATGCTGGCGTGTGTGTGTGGGGGGGTGAGGGGTGTATTTGTTTGGAGATGTGAGAGGTTGTGTGTGTTTCTTTGAATGACTAGTTTGGAAAAACATGGGGGGAGGGTGTAGACTGTTTTTTTTTATTGATTTTGCCAACGTCTGTGGCCTTTGTGCTAATATCGAATCCGTGAAATATCACCTTTCTAACTCTCAGCCTAACCTTTTGCTTCTGTCTGAGACCCAGTTGAATTGTGATTCTTTCACTAGCAACCTCGATGTCTCTAACTAAAACTTTTTTCACAACTTCCGTCTAAATGGTGGAATCTGTGTCTATATATATATTAACACACCTGTAACACGTCTCGTAAATCTTGAATCTCCTAATTTCGATGTTTTATGGCTCAAAATCTGTCTTCCTACTACTACTATTATCTTGTGTTTCTGCTACTGCTTCCCTATGGAACATATTTTCCGGTTCCTTTTTTATATCTTACTACTTCTCACGAGACTGTTACTTCTCATCCAAATGCCGAGGTTCTCTATTTAGAGATTTCAACGTACATCACACTAAGTGGTTGAGCTTCTCTCATACTGATACAGATGGGAAGGAAGCCAAATCATTCAGCATTCTCAATGATCTGGAGCAGTTGATTAGGGAACCCACACACATTCCAGATCGTACTGACCAATTCTTGAACACACTTGACTTATGCTTCACCACTACCCCTTCAAAATGTAAATACACCATTTTACCACTTATTAGTAACTCTGACCACAATCTTATAGCTCTTAGATATGATACTTTTTTATCCAGTAGCTCCACCATGTCCTAAACTTACTTTCTGGCACTTTAATCGGGTTAGTTGGGGGTCCATGCTAACTCCCCTGGAATGAATTCCTATTTGTCTCGGAGGATGCTTCTTTGTCTGCCAAAAAGGTAAGGACCGTAATCGTCGAAGGAATGAGAAGGTTCATTCCATTTTCCACTAAATCTTTTTCTCCTCAAAACCATGGTTCTATGGCACTTGCTCTCGTGCCATTCATGAAAACGACAGTGTTTATTGTGCATGGAAAAACTCTAATTCTCCTATCACTCTTGAAGATTTTCAATCAGCTCGGAATCGTTGTAGGGATACTATTCGACGGGTCAAGCGTTCTTTCACCAAAAGGGAGTTCACTGACCTCCTTGGTTCTCCTACTGATTAAAATTTCTGGCTTCTAGCCAAAAACATCTCTAATAACTTCTATAAATCTGCCTTTCCTCCTCTTGTTCGTCCTGACGGCTCTGTTGCAAATACTCCTTCTGAAAAGGTAAATCTCATTATCCTCGTTTTTTCCTCCTATTCAACCCTCAACGATTCCGGCTCCCCTCTTCTTACTCCTTCTCCTCCCAGGTGTTTTATGTCATTACCTGTGATTTCAAATGATCAGGTCCATGGGCTCCTGAGAATTATGAACGTCAGGAAGGCCAGCGAGGAAGGGTAGAAGCTTTGATACTTCAATCTATCGCCCATAGCTCTCACTTATGTTATGTCTAAAATCATTGAAACTCGCCTTAATTCTCATTTTCTGGATCATCTGGAGTCGTATTTCCTTCTTTCATATCATCAGTACAGCTTTCGATGTTCGAGGTCTACTGGTGATATACTTTATCTTACTGATATATAGTCTTCTACTCCAAGGCTTTTGAGTCTGGGTGTGGCATGCGTCATCACTCTCCAAGCTCTCTCCCTTTGGTTTTCCTCCTTCTCTTTGCTTACTTATGTCTAGTTTTCCCTCGGATCGTTACATATCGGCACTTGTTGATGGAGCGACAACTTCCTCTTTTTCTGTCAATTGTGGTATTCCTTAGGATTCTGTTCTACCTCCAACTTTATTTTTACTCTTATTCAACGATCTTCTCAGCTCCATTTATGACTTTGTTCATTCCTATGCCGATTACTCAACTCTCCCTTCTTCCACTCATTTCAAATCTGTTTCCTCCTTTGCTTCTAGAGTTGCTTCTCGACTTCAACTTTCTGACTCCATTCTTGCCGATCTGAATGGGATTTCCAGGTGGGGTCGCCTCAACCTTGTGAAAGTCAACACTTTAAAAACTCAACTACTTCCCTTCTCCCTCTCAAAAACACCTCCCAACTTTCCTATCTCCTTCGACGGCTCTCCCGTCTTACCTGCAAACAACATTAACATTTTTGGTCTGAACATGAACAATTAACTTTCTTGGAAACCTCATATCACAATGGTTGCTAGTGCGGCTTCAAAGAAGGTGGAAATACTGTTTAGATTGCGGGAAATTTTTCCTTTCAAAAGGTTGCTCCAATTATATAAGGTTCTGCCCTTTATGGAGTTCTGTTCTCACATTTGGGGGGGGGATGTCTCCGGTTCCACCTCTCTTTTGTTTAGAGTGGAGTCTAAGGCTTAAAGATTAATAAACTGTCCGCTCCTTTCAAACTTACTTGACCCTCTGTCTCTGCAACGTCACGTTGGTGCACTAATTCATTTATATAGGTATTACAACGTCAGTTGCTCGAGGAACTAACCTCCAGCATTCTTCCACCATTGCGTCGCCACCGCAGCACAAGGGCAGCCATGCTTTCGCATGAATTTTGAGCGAAAATGATAAATCTCATGCAGGCTTATCCGTTTTGGTGCATCCTTCTTTCTAGTTACTTCTGTTCTGTGAAATTCTCTGCTATCATCTGTTTTTCCTGTTGTTTTTAATCATCCTCTCTTTAAGGCCTCCCTCTGTGCCCACCTAAGAGATTTGCATTAGTCGAGATTGGGTGGGTTTTTATTTATTTTTTATTTCTGCCCCCTCCTAGAAAAGGGCTTAGCTCTTGAGTGATGGTAATCTGAAAAAAAATGATCTATGTTTATGAACTTATTAATTGCGGTTTATGAAATCTTAAAATAATTTAAAATTTGAAGATCGAGGGAAGAACATGGTTAAAACCTTGCGAAATCCCTTGGTCGTTTAAAACTGTTCTTGAATCATAGTTTTTATGGCTTTATGGATAATTCAGTGGTAAAATAATGAGCACATTTATTCTCAATTGCAATCTCCTGTGGTTCGACATCTGAGGCGGCAAATTTTCTTTGTCTTCCCTCAAATAATCAATGTTTACTAACTTCTTACATATATATATATATATATATATATATATATATATATATATATATATATATATATATATATATATATATATATATATATATATATATATATAATAGTTATATTTTCTATTTTTAAAATTTTTGTATGCTTAAATATTATATTTGAAAAATAGTTCATTAATTTCTTTTAGTTACTAATTTAATTATAAGTATTTTAAAAAGAAAATTTTATTTACCTCATCATAATGCTATATATAATATATATATATATATATATATATATATATATATATATATATATATATATATATATATATATAATATATATATATATATATATATATATAATATTATTTTTTTTTTTTTTTTTTTTTTTTTTTTTTTTTTTTTTTTTTTTTTAAAAAAAATTTAATAAATTTTTTAAAAATATAAACTTTATATTGTACTTTTTGCACATATATATATTATATATATATATATATATATATATATATATATATATATATATATATATATATATATATATATATATATATATATATAATAAATTATATAGATATATAGAGAGAGAGAGAGAGAGAGAGAGAGAGAGAGAGAGAGAGAGATCCATTGGTCTGCGATTATTCACAATAGCTCCATTTAGAAAATCTACTCGAAAAATTGAACAGTATATTAAAAACTAAATTGATAAAAAAAATAAAAAAAATTTGAGTGGGTCTCATTATTTCATTTTTTCGTCGTTTGGTGCACCATTGTTTGTTTTTCCAATCTGAATTGTATTTTCAAATTGTTTGTATTATTATTAAATGTGAAGATTGTTAACAATGGTCGTGAAATTTAATTGATAAATTGTAAATTAATAAACAGCATATTATATTGTACAAAAATCGGAATTTAATGACTGTTTATTAAAGTATTTATTAATTAAAAGTAAACTTTTGGTGCTGCAAAATATGTATATTTGTGGTCACAGTGAATAGGTTAATTGAGAAGTCGAAAAATAGCCAAAATGAGTTAAGTGCACTGTGATCATTTCCCAAGCCCTCTGCCCGCTGTAAAGAAGTCTCTAACTCAGGGTTCTAATACTTTTCGAGTTATAAAGATGCGAGTTTCTTAATATCTCGTGAAGAAGGAGAAGAAGAGAAGAAATAAGATCTCGAATTATTATTATAATAATAATTCCAGAAATAGTAATAATAATAATAATAATAACAGTAATCAATAATAATAATTATTCTAGAACTATTATTATTTTCTTATTATTATTATTAATAATAATAATAATAATATAATAATAATAATAATAATAATAATAATAATAATAATAATAATAATAATAGTAAGAAGAAGAAGAAAAAGAAGAAGAAGAAGAGGAAGAAGATTCCAGAATTATTATTATATTAATAATTCCAGAAATAATAATTATAATAGTAATCAATAATAATAATAATGATTCTAGATAAAGAAGAAGAAGGGGGGGAGAGGGAGGAAGGAACGGAACGGAAACAAAAAGAGAGAAAAATGAAAGGAGATTCTTGATAATTTGAGGTTAGGAGAGCAAAACAAATAACGAAGGTTTTTGTGGTCAAATTTTGATGTCGGTATCGTTTTTATTTGTAAATTTTGTTGATAACTGTGAAATAGGAACAAAAAACGAGAATGCTACCACACTAACACTAGTAATAAGAAGTAGTAGTAGTAGTAGTAGTATATCATAAAAATATATTAGTAATAGAAATAAAAATAGAAATATTTTATAATAATAATAATAATAATAATAATAATAATAATAATAATAATAATAATAATAATAATAACAGAGCCATTTGAAAAAATGGGTTAAAAAATTTTAACATTATTTTTGGCTCTTAAATATATATATATATATATATATATATATATATATATATATATATATATATATATATATATATATATATATATATATATATATATATATATATATATATATATATATATATATATATATATATATATATATATATATATATATATATATATATATATCATCATCATCACCGTCCAAACCGGTAGGCTGGCGCCTGTCGGGTGCTACTCTTCCAAAATCTCTGATTCTGTCTTGCAGCATTGGTGTCTCGAGTGTTGTGTCTTTTTACGTAGCCGGCTTGCTAGGCCTTGTCCACAACCTCCAAATAATGCTGGAGGCACATGGAAAGTCTAGTTGTTAGACTTTATGATTCTGATGTCATATGAGTCTCGTTCAAAATAATCAATATTCAAGTTGAAATTTGCAATATTTAAATTTTCTTTGTATTAATTCCAAAACAGTACATCGTATTTTACTTTTGTTGCTTCGCATGAATTTTTTTTTTCCTTATTTAAATTAAATTTTACTATTTATCTTAATAACGAAAAAATAAAAATATATATATATTTTAAAAAAATTTTTACGTTTATCATTCATAAATTCATCCTGAATATTGATGCTCTTCTTTTCACTCATAACCTTCTTCTCTAAATCAGGTTTCTTCTGTGAGTTTATTTTTTACTCTTCAGATTACCATCTTTCTTCTCTTTCTTGGTGTTTTCCTTCTAAAATCTTACTGTTTCTTCTCTTTTTAACACGTCTTATGACATCTGAACCATATATAATATATATATATATATATATATATATATATATATATATATATATATATATATATATATATATATATATATATATATATATATATATATATATATATATATATATATATATATATATATATATATATATATATATATATATATATATATATATATATATATATATATATATATATATATATATAATATATATATATATATATATATATATATATATATATATATATATATATATATATATATATATATATATATATATATATATATATATATATATATATATATATATATATATTATATATATGGAAAAAATAATTAAAATTTTTGCCAGTCCTAGAAAATCGTTTGCCCCCTCTCAAAGTTTGTTCTGGGTACAGGTCTGATTTTGTTTCTAATAGATAAAGAGTGTTGAAAGTGATACTTATGATCTGACAGAACGAAATAAAATTTAAAGATCATCAAGGAAACGAGAGTTGGGGACAATTTCAAAGATTTTAGACAGAATACAAGTGAGAGCTATGAGACGATAGTTAGAAGGATTAGAACTGCTAACCTTTCTTCGAGATCGACTGAACATATGAGTGTTTTCAGCACCGAGAAAAAGTATTAGTATTAAGGCATAGAGATTAGAATTGATCGAAGACAGGCGCTAACTCTGGTTCACACTTCCTAAATATAAAAGGAGAAAAGCTATCCAAAGATTCCAGAATCTCATGCACTCGATCATGCATGTGTGATTACAGATAGGGACATAGAACACCTGAGAGGAGAAATACAATGAGGCATTATAGAATCTCCGAGGGTGGAATTAGATGAAGAAAAGAGGCTGAATAGATAAGCCTTTCCAGAAAGGAATGTTAGCTACAGTACAGCTATAGCGAATAGGAATCGGAAAGCAAATTTACAGAAGTTATTAGACATGATTTTTTTTTTATTTCAACTCTAGAGGCCTACTAAAATTTCCACCACAGTTAGGAGGAAAGTCGGAAACCTAGTCAAATTAAAGGCCAACATGACCTGATACACTACGTTTGAAGGTATGTAAGTCATAGGAAGTTGGGAAAATAGATGAAGAGAGTGACTAATTTTTATCATTAAAAGAAAAAAGAAAGTTGTTTCAATTTTAAGGTTACCAAAAACGAAAGGATTCGAATCCGAATCCGAATCCAGATGAGTTCTGAATTTCTTAAATCCGAATCAGAAGCCTGGTGGTAAATGCACACTAACGCACACCTGAACACGGACAAATACAAAAAAAAAACACACACACACACACACACACACACACATATATATATATATATATATATATATATATATATATATATATATATATATATATATATATATATATATATATATATATATATATATATATATATATATATATATATATATATATATGAGTAGACTTGATTAATTAAATCTTATAAATGTTAAAAATTGACAACGAGAAAATAAGATTTATCACGAATGTGGGAAAGACAATTCTGAAGAGGGTTGCCCTGTAGCGATGCTAACTGAGAAGAAAAACTAGTTTTCTCTCTGTTTTTAGAGTTTCGTTTATTGCGTGACAAAACTGAAATTAATACAACAATAACATTACAAATTGCCATCAAATTATTTTATTTAATAAAAAAAGGGGAAGAAAGATATTTGAAAGGAAAAAAGTTATCACACACAAAAAAAGGAAGCGACTGAAAAGGACTGAAGCAAGCATAGCCCAAAGTAAAGAAAAGTAGTTCTTCTAATTTTACATCGCTTGAGATTAACTGTCGTACAAGTGATTTTAGTGATTTTGATGTAGTTTCAAAATCAAAATCATTTAGAATTTTGTGATTTTAAATCAAAATAAAAATCAGCTAGAATTTTGTGATTTTAAAATCAAAATCGTGCCCATATATATATATATATATATATATATATATATATATATATATATATATATATATATATATATATATATATATATATATATATATATATATATATATATATATATATATATATATATATATATATATATATATATATATATATATATATATATATATATATATATATATATATATATATATATATATATATATATATATATATATATTTAGACAGAAAAAAACAAAACTTAATTAAAATTGGAGCAAGGCTTTCGAAGGGATAGCCACCCTTCCTCTTTCAGGCTCTAGTTTATTAAAAGATTTTTTTAAAAACAAAGAAAAACATAAAAATAATTAGTTAGCAGTTTAAATAAAATTGTTAAGACCTTTAAGAAAACTTGAAAAAAAATTTTGAGAAATTTTTAACAATATAATTTGTAAAATCATCCAATAAAACATTATTATTATGAACATTAAAATTATTTACATTTTTAATTAAAAAGGATTCTATAAACTGTCTTTTATTTACATTATCTTCTTTTATTAGTAATTTCATCTCTTCTAGTCTAATTCTATGATTATTAGATATTCGATGCCTATGCAAAGAAGAATTTTTATCCACATGTTTTTTATGCAAAATATACAATGCTCTCTGTTTTAATTACCCCAAATTGAACAACTTACCTAAGAACCAACTAACCTTTATTAAGCCTTTTAACCATGTGGGAGTTGATTTTAAAGGTCATATTTGGGTTAAAGATACAGAAAGTGCCAATGAATACAAGATGTATATTTTGCTTTTCACTTGTTTAAGTAACAGAGCCCATCATATGGAACCTGTTCCTGATACGTCCTCTGAAAATTTCTTGCTCACCTTTCTAAGGTTTTGTAACAGATACACTATGCCCTCTCATTTATACTCAGATAATGGGCGTTCCCTTTGTAAAAGCAGGAAACATCCTTAGTGATGTTTTATGTTCCCAAGATTTTTGTGATCAATCTTACTCAGTTGCACATTAAACATAAAAAAATTCCTCTTTATGCGACTTTCATAGGAGCAGCTTGGGAAAGACTGATCCGTACTGTTAAAACCTGTTTATATAAAACAGTACAAACTAAAACCCTTTCTTATTTTGAATTACTGACCACTTTATCTTCTATACAAGATGCTATAAACTCCATCCTCTCACCTATGGATCTTCTGAAAATGATTTGAATGTCATTTCCCCCAATTCTTTTTTAAAAATGCATAGAAATTCTGCTTTGGTCATTAGGGACTTGGAAGATTACCCCTGGAGGGAAATGGATGGGAAAAATGTCCCTGAAAGTCTGGACCATCAACTTATTACTTTTGAAGAATTTAGAAGGTTGTGGTATGAAGAGTATTTAGTCAGTCTCCGAGAGTACAGCATAGATTTGTATCAGAGCTCTTGGACTAATCGTATAAAGTGTGGTGATGTTGTCCTTATAAAACTACCCAACAAACCTAGACCCTTTTGTTTGCTAGGAAAGGTTGTAGAAAGAGTGGTAGGATATGACAATGTAATTAGGTCTGTCAAAGTAAAACAGAGCAGCAATTTGCAATCTTTTCCCTATGGAACTATCCATAATACACCCTAGGGTGAGTCAGAGTGAGGAAAGGGAAGCAATTGACAATTCTTCCTCTGAAGAAGTTGTTCCTGCTCCAGCAATTGCTAGACAGCCTGATAGTCATAATCAAAACTCTGAGAAAAGACCTGTGAGAAAGGCTGCTGTCAAATTCAAGAAATTCCTAAAAGAAATTTTGATGACTTGTAAAAAATATATTTGATTTGCTTTTAAACTTAAGTTAATTTGCAGTATTTAGTTGTATGGTAGATGTAAGCTTATTTTAACATTTAAGATTTTGAATTTTGCTTTGTAGAAGTGCATGTTATGATGATTGGTCTTAACTTCTATTTATTGACTTAATTTTTGAATTTCAGTTCATTTAAATTAAAAATTTAAATTCTTGTTCTTGGGAGGTTATTAGAAAATTCTTATATTTTGCTTCTTAGTAGATAAAACTATCTATGGTTTTTCAAAATATCAAAATACACACAAAATCTGGATATCCTTTTGGTGGCAACATCAAAATCTGATGTTGACTATGTTTTAACATGGTAAGCACTTGGCTTTTTCCACGCTTAACGACAAGATTAAAAAATATAATGTGCATATATAAAAAATACCCCACTTACATCTCCCTCACATTGACGTAATATCTTTTAGAACTTTTGTTCCGTAATGTATTTACAATAAAAGGCCTTTTAATGTTGATTCTTATTTAAATGTTTGGAATTGAAATTAGACTTTGAAACTATATTTAGAACTTGACTGTCTTGACTTTAGTCAGTCTGCCCTAAGATAAATTTTCTTAGCTTAATATTTGATTATCTGATATAGGGTAGACCTGTTAGGCATTCTATTGGGTTTAATATTTGACTTTTACATACTACGACTTGCTTAACTGTTCTAATTTGTGGCATAAGGAGTTGAGTTTTCATGCCCAGGTATTTGAATGGAAAGACAATTTAATTAAAAGAACCATTTGTCTTTGAATTTACCCAATGACTAAAATATAGCCTTTAACCATTAAAAGGCACTCCTCCAAAATTTTAAGTTTTGGAAATCAAGAAACAATTATTAAGTTTGGCTTTTAAAGCTTTTATTTTCTGATGAGTAACCCCTATTGATTTTTATTGATTTTGATTACCTTTTTTTAGGCTAATATATTACCTAGTTTGGTTTATTTACTTTTTATTGGAGAGACAGCTACAGTACTGTTTATTTTAGTCTTCAGGGTTTCTATGAATAGTATATCCCATATATATATATATATATATATATATATATATATATATATATATATATATATATATATATATATATATATATATATATATATATATATATATATATATATATATATATATATATATAGTTCTCATGATACAGCTGGTGAACGTGCCTTCCATTTCGCTATCCAAAACGACCTTGAGCATTTGGTGCAGCTCCCTACTCGTATACCTGATCGTCTTGGAGATGAACCCAACATTCTAGAACTTTTTCTAACATCTAATCCTTCTCCATATACTGTTAAACTCTTTCCTCCTATGGGTTCCTCCGATCACCTTCTTGTCTTTGTATGTTCTTCTACCTCTTCAAGTATTCCGCAGGACAGACCTTCAATTGAAAGGAAACGTTTGTGGCATTTTGGTGCCGCAAGCTGGTCGAACTTGCAGAGTGTGCAGAACGCATTACCGAGGTGATTCTCTCTGGAATGGAGAAGTATATACCATTTTCTTTCCCTTCTACTAAACCTAAAAAACCTTGGTTTACCTCTGCTTGTTCTAGCGTTATCCGCCTCAGAGATGCTGCCTTCAGGGATTACCATCGTCTCAAACTCCACATACTCACGTAACTTATATTTCATCCCGGAATCGTGCAAAATCTATCTTTCGAAACACTAAAAACTCTTTTCTCCGCAGAAAATGAATCATCTTTCTGGTTCCTCTTCTTCACGTTCTTTCTGGCATTTCCAAAAAATGTCAACTCTTGCTTTTCTTCTTCCTTTTCCCTCCTTTAGTATCTTCAGACTTCACAACTACTGTTCTACCTTCTAAAACTGAACTCTTCGCTCAAATGTTTGCTTCTAATTCAACTTCAGACGATTCCGAGACTATACTTCCTCTTTCAACCCCCTCCAACTCATTTACGTCAAAAATTAGAATTTCTTGTAAAGACGTTATTTCTGCTCTCTCTCTTAGCTTAATACTAAGAAGGCGTATGGTCCCGATGGTATTCCTAATGTGATTCTCAAAACTTGTGCTTCCGAGCTTGGACCTTGGCTTGGTAAACTATTTCGTCTTTCTCTCTCTACTTCAACCTTCCCTTTTTGCTGGAAACGTGCGCTCATTCAGCCTGTACCGAAGAAGGGAGACCCTCTCAACTATCCAACTACCGTCCTATTTCTTTGACTTCCGTTATCTCTAAAGTTTTCTAATCTATCCTTAACAGGAAGAGTTGGAAACATCTCAATTCTTCTTATCTTATCTCTGATCACCAGTATGGCTTTCGTAAGAAACGCTCTACGGGTGATCTTCTTTCCCTTCTCTCTGACTCTTGGTCCTCCGCTCTTCGGAATTTCCGTGAATCCTTTGCTATCGCGCTGGACATATCGTAAACCTTCGATAGAGTCAGTCACAAAGCTTTGATTTCTAAACTTTCCTCTTTCGGTATCTATCCTTCTCTCTGTGATCTTCTCACAAATTTCCTTTCCGGCCGTTCTATAGCTGCTGTTGTAGATGGGCCACCGTTCTTCGTTTAAATCTATTAATAGTGGTGTTCCTCAGGATTATGTCCTCTCCCCAACACTTTTTCTGCTTTTTATTAATGACCTTCTTTCTATTACTTCATCTTCTATTCACTCCTTTGCTGATGACTCCACCCTTCATTACTCTTTTTATTTTGAAAGACGCCCTTCCCAACAACAGTTAATAGGCGCAAGGAGGGTAGCCTTGGAGCAACTAAACTCTGATCTATCTCACATTTCAAATTGGGGAAGAGAAAACATGATCGTTTTCAGTGCCTCAAAAACACAATTCCTCCATCTCTCTACTCGACACAATCTTCCACACAACTATATCTTCTTCGAAAGAATCCAACTCAAACCTTCATCTCTCCTTAATATTCTTGGCTTTTCTTTTTCTCGTGATCTTTCTTGGAAAGATCACATTACTTCTCTTTCTAAACAAGCTTCTAGGAGGATGGGTGTTCTGAGGCGCCTTCAGAACTTCTTCACACCACCCCTGTTGATTGCTCTGTATAGGAGCGTTGTTCGCCCTTGTATGGAGTATGCTTCACACATCTGAGGTGGTTCCACTCATACAGCTCTCCTTGAGAAGGTGGAGTCTACGGCTTTTCGTCTCATCAATTCTCCTGCTCTTACTAACTCTCTCCAATCTCTTTCTGCCCGTCGAATTGCTGCGTCACTCTCTCTATACTATCGCTATTATAACGGACACTGTTCTTCTAACTCTCCCGTCGCATATCTCCTCCATTGAGGAGATCTCGTGCGACACGCCTTTCTACACAGTCTCCTCATTTCTCTGTCCAACATTCAGACCCCAGACTTAACCGCCATACTCAATCTTACATGTACTCTACTGGTAAAGTCTAGAGCACACTCCTTTTGTCTGTTTTCCCAACTTCATTTAACTTGCATACCTTCAAACCCCGTGTATCTGGACATGTGGGTCTCCTTAGGCCGTGATAGGATTTTTCCCAACTCCTGTGGAATAATATAGGCCTCCGGCCTTTGGGCCCGGATAATATATATATATATATATATATATATATATATATATATATATATATATATATATATATATATATATATATATATATATATATATATATATATATATATATATATATATATATATATATATATATATATATATATATATATATATATATATATATATTAATATATTAAAAAAAAGAGAAAAAAAAAAAATTTTTTCTTCTCTTTCTTTTTTTATATTAAAAATGTATTTTTTATTTTTTATTGGCCATTGTAATTACATTGTAATATATTTTTTAATAAAATTTGATTTATAAATCTAATTTAAAATCAAATATATATTTAAATTAAAAAATAAAATTGTAGCTAAAACTTTTTTGGCTACCTTGTCTCTTTTGCATTAGTCATAAAGGACTCTGTCTCAAACCACTCCCAAAAATAATAGCTGCTGTAGCAAGCAGAAAATACAAGTTCTGATTTTTGTTTTTGCACAAAAATTTCTGGGCTTTATAGCAGACCACAATTAACAGCTATGGAACAAAGACCTTTATGTCTTATGCTCTGCCATAACCTGGCATTTTTATATTAATCTAAAAGACAAACAACAGTGGCCAATGAAAAATAAAAAGTATTTTATACTTTTTTTTTTAATAATTTGTTTTGTTTTTTTATTTTGAGTAAAAACTATCCAGCAGATTAACAAAGAAAAAGAGGCCAAACTCATACAAAGAAGAAAACCAACAGCAAAAATTTTTTGGATCTGCAATACTCACATAAAAAAGGGTATGTAAAAAATTCTTTGAGTTTTTAGCTGATAAAATTAAAAGAATTTACCCTTTAAATATTCTATTAGTATATATTGAGTTAAAGAGAGGGGGAACACAATTATATATTTTTTCTACAATTTAATTAACAATATATTTTAAAATTGGATTTTTAAATCAAGTTTTATTTTGAGTCAAGTCAAAAAACTAGTCTATAATATTCTTTTTCAGACTTGGCTCAACCATTTTAGATTGTAGAATATACAGAAAAGGAAGAAATCTCAGCAGTAGAAGTAGAAGAATACTCCCAATATTTGCCCCTATATATTTTTGTTTCATTTTTTTTTACTTTAATAATGTATAAAGTTAACACTTTTTCATAATTTTTTTTTTTTTTGCATCTTTTTTAAGTAAAAAAAAAAATAACTTGAGTATGAAATCCTTCTATTTTTTCTTCTCAAATATAAGTTTGAAATTTACATTCAAATTAATAACATATAAACTGTCGTTTTTCTGTAAATGGCGAAGAGGATGAGATATTTCCTTTCTCAGATCCATAGTTAATGCTAAAATTTCTTCTTTGGTCTGGTATTTGGCCCTTTATTTAACATATTGGTAAAATTGATATTTAAAGTATCGTATATTGGTATTATATATATTACAAAATTATGGAGGTTTTGGATCAAAATATAGAATATAAAAGTACTGAGGAAATAGTTGCTGATGAGTCATCACCTTCATCAACTTTTAATCAAGTTTTAACCCTAGTTAGAAAACGAGGGGTAAAAAGGGCCAATGTAACAAAATTGTTAAATACTGTAAAAACAAATTTGCCAAAACTATACTGATAATGAAATTAGTGGTCTCATAAAAACATTTAAAAACAAAGAAAATGAACTTACTGAGTTAGATAATGAAATTTTGGATATTTATACAGAATGTCCAGAGTTTTCATTTGAAGGTTCAGAAAAACTAAATATTAAAAATGATTTCTATCAGTTAGGAGTAGCAACTATAATTAAATGAATTACAAAGTAAAATAACAACTGTCCATCCTCAAAATCAACAAAACATTTCATATTATGAATCTGGTAATAGTGGACTTAAGCGCCCTGAATTAGAATTACCAGAATTTGATAGTAAACCTGAAAATTTTGACAGGTTTATAAAAAATTTTGAGGAAATTATGGATAGAGAAAAATTTAACAAATATGCTCGACATTCTTGTCTGTTAAAACAGTTGAAAGGACCTGCTAAGGTCTTAATTGAAAAAGTCCTGCAGCTGATATGGATTATGAAGCAGCTAAAAATCTTCTTATAGCTGCCTTTAGTAACAAGGACATTCAGAAGTTTGCAGTAATTGAAAAATTGTGTAAGTTAAAATTAACAAATGACTTCTATGGTTGGATTAGTGAGGCAAAATTGATTGAAAGTCAAATTAGTTCCCTAAACATTACAAGTGATATTTTTGTACAATATTTTTTATGGTCTGGGTTGCCAAAACTAAATTATTCAGTATATGAATGTCACTAATAAAACTTACCCAGATTTGAATGATATATTGAAATTTGGGTTTGAAATACAAAATAGAATGAAAGAAGGGGGCATGTTTGACAAAAATCAAAACACAAAAACAAATAATGCAACTTTTGAAAGAAAAACTGTAGCTTTAGCTACAAATATTAATGTAAATGAAAAACAAAAAACTGAAACAGTATATAGAACTGGGTGTACATTATGTTGTGCTTTAGAAACATCAGACTGTATGGAACATAAATTATTTAATTGCCCTAAATTTAAAACAGCAGAATCCAAAAGTACAAAAACTCAAAGAACTGGATGGTTGTATAAAGTGTGGTTATACAAATCATACATTAAAAATTGCAGATTTAGATTTTCTTCTAAATGTAAAAACTGTGACTTCTGGCATGCTAGTTATTTATGTGTTAAAAAACAAACTAAATTCATCTCAGAAAACTGTATGTGAAAAGAAAAACAAAACAAAAAAAAACAAAAATAAAAGTAAAAATGAAAAAATTGTACAAACTGAAACTTCAACAAATGTAGTTGAGTTAAATGTTATGCCTGTGGAAAATCCTTCTGCAGAACAAGTAGCAAATAGCTTACATTTAAATACAATGCATGCTACAAGTACTCAAAATATAATTTTGCCAACATTTACAGCCACCAGTATAAACAAAAATAATAATAATCATGATTTAAGAATTCTTTACGATTCTGTGGTCAGAATTTAATTTTATTTCTCAATCAGTAGCAGAAAAAAATTAAGTTTAAAGTTGTACAGATCTGATATCATTTGAATATAAAAGGTTTTAACAATAACAAATACTATAAAACTTCAATTATTGAAATTGATGTAAAAATAAAAAATAAAATGTGTAATATTGTGGCTGCAGTGGTTCCATCCATTAATCCAAAAATAAACATGCCTAGTACTGAAATATTAACTGCCTTTCAACAAAATAAATTACCACTTAGCTGACAAACACTTAGGAAATAAAAATAACAGAGAAATACACATAATACTTGGGGTGAATGGATCTCATATTTTACCACTGAATACTTGTGCTTTTGGTATAAATGATAACATTTCACTTCTGTATTATACATGTTGTGGTATATTGTTGGCTGGTGACTTAAACAAACTGGGTAAAAACTTGCCATATTTGAAGTATGTAAAAAACTTCACGGTACAGGCAGACTTACTTAGTAAAATGTGTCAAAATTGATAATAAATTAGAATGACTTGAAGCAGATTGTTCAATCTCATTTTTTTCACAAAATAATAATAATAAAAATAAAAACATAAATTTAAATATTGAAAATAATATTGATAATGATTTTTTAGATGAAAATTCTTTGAAGTCACTTTTAAATTACGATAATTTTGAAAATCCTAAAAAATTCTCTGAGTTGGATATTGAGCTTATTAGATATCTCATTCAAAATACAAATATAAATGAACACAGGTAGATTGATAATGCCTTTACTCTGGAATAAAAAATTATTACAGTTTTTGCCAAATAATTTTCATTTGGCAAATTCTGTACTAAAATCTATTTACAAAAAATATAGTAAACAGCCTCAAAAATTTGAGGCATATGATAATGTAATAAAGGAACAATTAGAGAATGGTATCATTCAACCTGTGGAAAATATAAATGTATTAAAAAATAAAAATGATATATCTTTTATAGCTCATAATGCAGTCTTCAGAGAAAATACGGAAACTACTAAATGTCGTATAGTATATCTATCAAACATTTGTGAAAAGGACAAGTTGAATAATCTGTCTCATAACAATGTCTTCTTGCCAGGCCCAAATTTGAATAATAAATTGGATATTGCGCTCATTTTGCTTAGGTTCAATAAATACCTTCTTATATTTGATATTGAAAAAGCATATCATCAAATTGAACTATTACCAGAA
>SEYY01000860.1:154234-195407 GCA_009176605.1 Armadillidium nasatum
AACTACAAAAACTAATTTATTTAAATTTTTTTTTTTAGGTTAATTGAGGCGTGTAAAATGATTATGGAAACTAAAAATATCAAAAACAAAAAATTTTAATATAATAATTATCATGATATAATAACATTGTACTACTTTAATGGTGTAATATCATTTGGCTTTGCACTGCCAGGTTGCTGGATTAGTGTCAGAGGGAATTGTATGAAAATTTATATTTTTAATAAAATGCAGTAATCTTCCTGATTTCTCTTCCTCAACACACTTTCTCGTATAGGGAAAGAACATTAAAAAAAAAATTTTTTTTTTTTTAAATAGTTTTTTTTAAAAAAAAAAAAAAAAAAAAAAAAAAAAAAATTTTTAATTTTTTATATTAATTTTTTAAATATATAATATATATATATATATATATATATATATATATATATATATATATATATATATATATATATATATATATATATATATATATATATATATACAAAATTTAATTTGAACATGAAAAATTGATTATCAGTTTGCAAGAAATAGTAAATGAAGTATTATTATTATGATTATTATTATACAAAGCTTATATTATACAAATTATTTTTTAATTATATATATATATCAATTGATATATTATTTCATCCCGGAATCATTAAAATCTATTTTCCATAACTCTAAAAACTCATTTCTCTATTGTAAATGCAATAATCTTCCTGATTCCTCTTCCTCACACTCTTTCTGGTATTTTGCAAAAAATGTCAACTTTGCTTCTTTCTCTTTCCCTCCTTTAGCATCTTCTGATGGCACAACAGCTGTTTTACCTTCTACTAAAGCTGAACTCCTTATTCAAACGTTTACCTCTTCAACCTTAGATGTTTCCAAAGCTATTCCTACTCCAATTCCCTCCAATTCACTTGACTAAAATTGTAATTTCTTCTAAAGCTGTCATTACTGCTGTCTCTGAGCTTAACATTAAGAAGGTGGATGGTCCTGACAGTATCCCTCCTGTGGTTCTCAAAACTTGTTTCTGAGCTTGCACATTACCTTGGTAAACTATTTAATCTCTTTCTACTTTTATCTTCCCTTCTTGCTGGATATATATGCTCATTCAGCCTATGCAGAAAAAGGGAGACCCCTCATAAGCCTCCAATTAATGTCCTATTTTTTTAACCTCTGTCTTTCTAAAGTTTTTGAATTTGTCCTTAACAGGAAGATTTGGAAACATTTCAGTTCTTCTAATCTTATCTTTGCTTGCCAGTATGGCTTTCATAAAAAAAAAAAAAACTGATCTTTTCCTTCTCTTACTCTTTGTCCTCCGCTCTTGCTATAACACTGGACTTATGAAAGTCTTTCAATTAAGTCTGAAACAAAGCTTTGATTTCAAAACTTCACTCTTTTAGTATCAATCCTATAGCAGCTGTTGTAAATGGCTATCGTTCATCCTTTAAATCTGTTAATATTGGTGTTGCCCATGGAACTGTCCTATACCCATCACTTTTTTGACTTTTTATTAATGATTTCTGTTTCTTCACTTATCCAATCCTATGACAATGACCCTAACCTTCATTACTCCTTTCTGCCACTCCCAACATCAGTTAATTGACTTGAGGATATTAGCCTTGAACCTACTAACCTGATACTTCTGTCAAATTGTGAAAGAGAAATTTGGTCATTTTCAATGCCTCAAAAACTCAGCACCTCCATCTCTTTACTCGACACAATCTTCCACACAAAGATGACATCTTTAAAATACAATTCAAACCTTCATCTGACATTACTATTTTTGGCATTTGTTTCTCATGATCTATCTTGGAAAGATCATATTACTTCTTTCCAAACATGTTTCTAAGAAGTATATAGTGGTATTGTTTGTCCCTGTATGGAGTACGCCTCATACATGAGGTGTTTCCAATCATATAGTTAATTTCACCTCCTTGGTTGTAAAAGTTCTAGAAGAAATAATGAAAAGTCATATAGAAAAGCATTTAGTTGACAATAAGATTATCTAAACTCTATGATTTTAGGAAAGATATATGTCAGACAAATCTTTTGGAATTTATGGAGTATATATATTACTGATTGTGTTGACAAAGGTGAGCCAGTTGATATAGAATATATTTATTTCAGTAAAGCTTTTGATAAGGTACCTCATAAAAGGCTTATGTACAAATTATCTCTGTGGCTTAGAAGGGGTTGAAGAACAGGAGACAGTGTGTAGTGTCAAGTGGCATTAAATTATAATGGAAGCTGTAAAAAGTTGGGTTTCTAAAGAATCTGTGCTGGGGCCTCTTCTATTCTTAATCTATATTAATGATTTTGGTAATGGAATAAAATGTTTCTAAGTTTGCTGATGATACTAAGCTGGCATGTCCTGTTAAAAATATTGAGGGATGTATGACAGGTCAATGCGATTTGAAAAGACTTTATGGTTGGACAGAAAAGTGACAAATGAATTTCAGTAATAAAAAGTGAAAGGTTCTTCATGTAGGCTTTTTCTAATATGAATTTCAACTATGAAATGTAAAAGGAATGGTTTGATTAAAAAGATTTGGGTGTGATTATCAGTGGAGGTTTGGAAGTGTGAGAACAGTGTTTAGAAGCTAGGAATAGAGCTAACAGAATGCTAGGAATAATAAACTGCAATGTTAATTATAAAAATGAGATGATCAGTGAGCTCTATAATGATTGAAACCACTGATTGAGTACTGTGTACAGGTTTGGGTTCCTTCCTTATTTAAGAAAGGACATTAATATGCTGGGGGCAGTGCAGCATATAGTGCAACAAGAATGATTTTTGGTTTTAGAAATGAGTTACAAGGATAGGTTAAAAGAATGGGATGTTTTCTGTAGAAAGAAGAATTCTTAGGGGTGATATGATTCAGATTTTCAAAGTGTTTCATTGATTGACAATGCTGATGTAAGTTTTTTATTAGATCCCAGTGGGGGCCACATCAGGGGTCATAACATAAAATTAAAGGTATGCGATCTAGGATGTAAGAAAGTATTTTTTAGTAATGGTAATTAATTTCTGGAATGGTTTACCACAAGGTATTATGGTTAGTAACACTTAACTTTTAAGAAAAAGTTGGATCAATACATGGATGATCAAGGCACAGTATGACTGACTGCTTTTAAGGCAATATATTTTAATGAATATTTTTTGACAATCCCTTGAGATATTAGGGCATTTGTATGTTAGTTTAGAAATAGATTACCCATTTACTTGATATTCTGCATGTTGCATGGGAAATAGTATCATTGGCTTGATTAATTGCATTAGAAAATTGGGTATGTGATGAGCCATTCATAGGGAATGGCAGCTTTTGTAATTTTTTGGGAACCAAGATGGTCTTGATAGGCTCTTGTAGCTTATGTCTGTCTCTGTTTTCTTTTGTTCTATGGTCTTGAAAAGGTGGAGTCTAGGTATTTTAGTCTTTTCCATTTTCACTCATTAATTCTCTCTAGTTTCTTTTTGCCAGTTGAATTGTATCGCTTCTCTATACTATTGCTATTACATTGACATTGCTCTTCTGAGCTCTCTCTCCAATACCTCCTGCACTGAGTATGGCTAGAATGACACCTTTCTACAGTTTCATCCTTTCTCGGTCTATCCTCTGACCCCAAGCTTAACTGATATGACCAGTCTTACATGTACTCTACTGATAAAGTCTGGAATACTCTTTTCTTTATCTATTTTTCCAATTTCTTTTGACTTATACACCTTCAAATGCCTTGTATTGAGCATGTCATCCTATAACTTGACCATATTTCTGGTATTCTCCAACTCAGGTAGAAATTAGTAAGCCTTCACCCACCTAGTTATATATATATATATATATATATATATATATATATATATATATATATATATATATATATATATATATATATATATATATATATATATATATATAATATTTTTTTTTTTATTTCTCCTCTGGTGGGCAAAGGCCAGAGGCCTACCATTGTTCCACCAGAGTTGGGAGGAAAGTCGGAAACATGGTCAAATTAAAGGCCGACATGACCTGATACACGGCGTTTAAAGGTGCTTAAGTCATAGGTAGTTGGGAAAATAGATGAAGGAAGTGTGTTCCAGTAGAGTAGAGTAAATGTAAATGTAAATAGAGTAAATGTAAATGTAAATAGATGTAAATAGAGTAAATGTAAGATTGAGCATAGAGGTTAAGTCTGGGGTCAGAGAGTTGGACAGAGAAAGGATGAGACTGTGTAGAAAGACGAGTCGCACGAGCCCTTCTCAATGGAGGAGGTATGCGACGAGAGAGTTCAGAAGAGCAGTGTCCATTGTAATAGCGATAGTATAGAGAGAGTGACGCAACAATTCGACGGGCAGAAAGAGATTGGAGAGAATTAGTGAGAGCAGGAGAGTTGATAAGACGAAAAGCTCTAGACTCCACCTTTTCAAGGAGAGCTGTATGAGTGTAACCACCCCAGATGTGCGACGCATACTCCATACAGGGGCGAACAACACCCCTATACAGAGCAAGCAACTGGGGTGGCGTGAAGAAATTACTGAAGGCGCCTCAGAACACCCAACCTCTTAGAAGCTTGTTTAGAAAGAGAGGTAATGTGATCTTTCCAAGAAAGATCACGAGAAAAAGAAACAAGAATATTAAGAACAGATGAAGGTTTGAGTTGTGTGTTTTCGAAGAAGATATCATAGTTGTGTGGAAGATTGTGTCGAGTAGAGAGATGGAGGAATTGAGTTTTTGAGGCATTGAAAACGACCATGTTTTCTCTGCCCCAATTTGAAATACGAGATAGATCAGAGGTTAGTTGCTCCAAGGCCACCCTCCTTGCGTCTATTAACTGTTGTTGGGAGGGGCGTCTTTCAAAATGAAAAGAGTAATGAAGGGTGGAGTCATCAGCATAGGAGTGGATAGGAGATGAAGTAATAGAGAGAAGGTCATTAATGAAAAACAGAAAAAGTGTTGGGGATAGGACAGATCCTTGAGGAACACCACTATTTAATAGATTTAAAGGATGAACGGTGGCCGTCTACAACAGCTGCTATAGAACGACCGGAAAGGAAATCAGAGAGAAGGATAGATTCCGAAAGAGGGAAGTTTGGAAATCAAAGCTTTGTGCCAGACTCTATCGAAAGCTTTCGATATGTCCAGCGCGACAGCAAAAGATTCACCGAAATGCCGAAGAGCGGAGGACCAAGAGTCAGAGAGAAGGGAAAGAAGATCACCAGTAGAGCGTTTCTTACGAAAGCCATACTGGCGATCAGAGATAAGATTAGAAGAATTGAGATGTTTCCAAATCTTCCTGTTAAGGATAGATTCGAAAACTTTAGAAAGAACGGAGGTTAAAGAAATTGGACGATAGTTGGAGGGTTGAGAAGGGTCCCCCTTCTTCGGCACAGGCTGAATGAGCGCACGTTTCCAGCAAGAAGGGAAGGTTGAAGTAGAAAGACAAAGACGAAATAGTTTACCAAGGCAGGGTGCAAGCTCGGAAGCACAAGTTTTGAGAACCACAGGAGGGATACCATCAGGACCGTACGCCTTCTTAGTGTTAAGCTCAGAGAGAGCAGAAATGACGTCTTTAGAAGAAATTACAATTTTAGGCATAAATGAGTTAGAGGGGGTTGAAGGAGTAGGAACAGCTCCGGAATCGTCTAAGGTTGAATTTAAGGCAAAAGTTTGAGCAAAGAGTTCAGCTTTAGAGGAAGGCAAAACGGCAGTTGTACCGTCAGAAGATACTAGAGGAGGGAAAGAGGAAGAAGCAAAGTTAGAGTTGACATTTTTTGCAAAATGCCAGAAAGGGCGTGAAGGAAGAGGACCAGAAAGATTATTGCATTTTCGACGGAGAAAAGAGTTTTTAGTATCTCGAAGAAATAGATTTTGCACGATTCCGGGATGAAATATAAGTTGCGTGAGTTTCTGGAGTTTGAAGACGACGGTAATCCCTGAAGGCAGCATCCCTGCGGCGGATAGCACCAGAACAAGCAGAGTTAAACCAAGGTTTGTTAGGTTTAGTAGAAGGGAAAGAATATGGAATGTACGCCTCCATGCCAGAGAGAATCACCTCGAGTTATGCGCTCTGCACACTCCGAGGGACCCCTCCCACGGAAACAGTAATCATTCCATGGAAAATCAGAAAAGTACGACCGCAAGTCAGACCAGTTAGTGGCACCGAAATGCCAGAAACGTCTCCTCGCCGAAGGCGGGGGCCGTTCTTGCGGAAGACTTGAAGAGACAGGACAAGATACGGAGATAAGAAGGTGATCGGATGAACCCAGAGGAGGAAAGAGTTTAACAGTATAAGGAGAAGGATTAGAAGTTAGAAAAAGGTCTAAGAATGTTGGGTTCATCACCAAGACGGTCAGGGATACGGGTAGGGAGTTGCACCAACTGCTCAAGGTTGTTCTGGATAGAAAATTGGAAGGCGAGTTCACCAGCTGGATCATGAGAACTAGATGAAAGCCATTGGCGGTGGTGAACATTGAAATCACCTAAAATGATGATTTCGGAGAAAGGAGAAGAAGAAAGAATGTGCTCTATTTTGGAGTTTAAGATAGTCGAAGAATTTTGGATAGTCTGTAGAGTTAGGAGATAAATAGACAGAACAAATGAATTTAGTTGTAGAATTGCAAGAAAGTTTAAGCCATAAAGTTGAGAATTCAGAAGACTCCAAATTAGAGACACGAGAACAAGACAACATCGTTGCGCACATATGCGCAACATCCGCCTTTGGCTGAAAATTGAGGATAGAGACAGTAGGAGGAAACAGAGTAGGGTTTGCTGTCAGAGCACTCAAGACACCTGAGTTTCAGTTAAGAACAAGAGATGAGGTCTAGAAGAAGAGATGGTGTTTCGACAAAGTGGAAATTAGAAAAAAGACCGCGAATGTTGCAGAAATTAATGAAAAACGAAGACCGTGCACCAGGGCAAGCCGGCATAGAGGTCTTGGTGGCGCCAACCCCATCACCGGAGGCCACCAACTCCCAAGTGGTGATGGGGGAAGGAGTAGATGAGGGGCTATGTTTGGAATCCGCCCCTCTAGGATTCTCCGAGGCAGATTTAAGTTTTGCCATTTTTGATTAATTTAATAGGTAATGTAAGTGTAAGCGTTTGTAAATATTGTAGGACACATGGGAAGAAGGAGGGAAGTTGGAGCATAGGCACTCCAATGTGAGTCAAGGGTACACTAGAGACCCTCTGAGAAGATGAAACGCGAAAAGGAACGAACCAAAGGGCAACGGAGTGAAACGGAATGGTCTAGCCCATCCTATCACTCCGTGGTTTATGCCCAATGGGGGGTACTTGCATCGCTTCGGACGGCGCTACGTCCTCCCCCTATATATACAGTGACGGCTCGTTTTAACTTGGCAAGGAGGGCTGCATAGTATATATATATATATATATATATATATTATATATATATATATATATATATATATATTATATATATATATATATATATATATATATATATATATATATATATATATAAAATTTCAAACATACCTGATGGTTTTGAATACGTTATTGGTTTAAAAGCATAGTCATATTACACCAAATTATATATATTTCCCATTTTTTTACACTATTATTCAATCGCTAAATTTATCTTCCTTCAAAATTGGAGAAATTTATCTCACAAAAACAGATGCTGCCAGACGTATGATGGCTTTTAACATATTAAAAAAAAACAATTATTACGTACGTATTAAAATTATTATAAGATTTTTTTTTTTACTTAAAATTCTGCAAGGATTCCCAAAATGTTATAGTTTTCGTAATATTTAAGTATGTAGAAGTGAAGTCTGGCCATAATGTTTTATATATATATATATATCGAACAAGAAAAAAAACATATAAATCTTGTAATTTTTCTTCCACAAAAAAAAATATAACCTGCCTCGATATGGTACTTTAAACAACTGTTTTAGTCTGTTTAAATTCTTTATGATCTGTACTTAAAAGGACAGAAAGACAAACTAGCAACTTCATAAAAACTGCTATTGCAATTTGGCATTATTTTTTTCGTAAGTTGCCACATCTGTCTTATTATTTAAAAACTAACAAGTTGGCCTAATTAAGGACTCCGATTTTAGAGCCCATATTTTATATAATGCAATGCATGAAAAAAAAAGTCGTACCCAAAAATTTGCAGTTGCAAAATGCATTTAATTCTTATTTTCTTTATTGATTTATACTTTTCATGTATTAAGTTGTTAAAAAAATGAATTTAAATCACTTTTCTCTGACAAAAATTTCATATTTATATCAACATCCTACGCCTGGTATTTTTAATTTGGAGGGGCTGCAGCCCTGGAGCCCATATAGACGAGCAGCCACTGTATATATATATATATATATATATATATATATATATATATATATATATATATATATATATATATATATATATATATATATATATATATATATATATATATATAATTGAATGGAAGATTGTTGAACTGAAAGATGGAGGAACTGAGTTTTGAGACATTAATAATGCAAGTTTTCCCTCTTTATTTAGAAATATGGAAAAGATCAGTGGTTAGCTCCTCCAAGACCACCCCCTTTTCAAAATGAAAGAAGTAATAAAGGGTGGAATCATCAGCATGGTAGTTGATAGGTTATGAGGTTAAGAGAGAGAAGGTCATTAATGAAAAGTAGGAAAAGAGCTGAGAAAGGATAAAGACCTGAATAACATCATTTTTATAGATTTAAATGATAAATGATGGTTGTTTACAATAGCTCCTATTAAACGAATAGAAAAGAAATTAGAAGGATAGGTATTGAAAGAGATATTTAAGTATTGTTCCTCACACTATCAAAGTCCTTCAATATGTTTAGGGAAACTAACTGCAAAAGATTCACTGAAATGCTGGAGTAGTGGAGCAAGAGTCAAGAGAAAGATAATCAACATAGTTCTTACTGGGGATAAGAGATAAAATTAGAAGATTTTGAGAGGTTTCCAAGCATTGTTAATGATAGATTCAAAACCTTTAGAAATAGCTTAGTTTATGGAAATAAGTGATGATGGTTGAGAGAAGTCACCCTTTTTCTGCATAGGCTGAATTGGTGCACTTTCCAGCAAGATGAGAAGGTAGAATTAGAAAGACGGAGATGAAATAGTTTACCAAGGTAGGGTGCAAGCTCATAGTCACAAATTTTGAGAACCACAGGAGGGATACCATCAAGACTGCTCCTTTTTAGTATTCAGGGAGAATAGAAATGGCATTGTTAAAAGAATTGGATGGAGTTGAAGGAGGAGGAGGAATAGCTCTTGAATTGATTAAAAAAAAAAGTTTGAGCAAAAAGTTCAGATTTAGTAGAAGGCAAAATAGCAGTTGTACAGTCTGAAAATAATCAAAGAAAAGGGAAAGAAGCAACTTTAAAAAAAAAAAAAAAAAAAAAAAAAAATGCCAGAAAAGCTGAGAAAAAGTGAAATTAGAAAGATTTTTTTTTTTTTTTGACAAACAAGTTTTTGGCGTTACAAAGAATAAAGTTTGCATGATTTCAAGATGAAATATGACCTGCATGGGTTTCTGGAGTTTGAAAACGACTGTAATCCCTGAAGGCAGTATCCCTGTGGAGGATATATAACGTGAGAATAAGCAGAGTTACACCAAGGTTTTTTTAGCTTTAGTTGAAGGAAAGAATATTGAAGGTATGCCTTCAAGTTAGAGAGATTCACCCTGATTATGCACTCTGAACACTCGGAAGGATCCCTCCACGATAAGCAATAATCATTATACAAGAATCAAAGAAATATGATCACATGTCAGACTAGTTAGCATCACTGAAATGCCACAGACTTTCTGCTTAATTGACAGTGTCCCATCCTGTGGAAAACTTTTAAGAGGAGGAAAAGGGTATAAAGATAGTTTTTGCAGGAACCCAGAGGTGGATAGAGAGTAATAGTGCAAGAAGGAGAAGGATTAGAAGTTAAGAAAGGGTTTAGAATGTTGGGTTTAACTCCAAGGCAATCGGGGAAATGAGCAGGGAGCTGCACCATCTGCTATAAGTCATTTTGGATACAGAAATTAAAGAATGCAAGTTCACTCTGGCTGTGTTTTGAGAACTTGAAGAAAGTCACTGGCAATGATGAACATTGAAATCACTAAATGATGATTTTAGAGAAAGAAGAATGGGCTCTATTTTGGAGTTTATTTATACTTTTTTTCTGTGGCTGTTTGCCTAATTTCCTCTCCTGTCATTCCATAACAGTGTGCATATATATATATATATATATATATATATATATATATATATATATATATATATATATATATATATATATATATATATATATATATATATATATTATATATTATATATATATATATATTACTGTCAAATGGGAAAAACTAACCTTGTGGGGTAAAACTAACCAACCTTAAAATTTAATTTCAAATTTTTTTAAAGATTGAATTATTATTTTCAAATTTTTATTTTTTTTGGCAGAATAATTTTATTTCAATATTATAAATAAATTTAATAAATAACTATAACTCAAAAAATATTTCCCCATTTTTAGGTAGACTTTTTTTAACAAAATTTGAAAAATTTTCTAAGGTCTATCCCCCCCCCCCCAAATAAATTGTATATAAAAATCAAATTTAAACTATTTGAAAGATTTTTGAAATTTTCTAAGGTCTATCCCCCCAAATTTTCTTTGCCATTTAGTAAAAATGAATATTGTTCAAAAATGAGGTAAAAGTAACTGGAAAAAAATTTGCTAACATTTTTTTTTTACCAATGTGCACAAAATTTTCAGATTGTGCAGTTGAGTGAAATACACAATTTTTTATTTAGTTTAATTTTTTCTGTACTTAATCATATTGGTGCTGTGCATGGAAATTTTTTAAAATAATTTTCCCATGCACTGCACCAAAATGATTGGGTATACAAAAAAATTTTCTAAATAAAAATTGAACATCTTGCCCAACTATACAGCTTCTGAAAATTTTATTTATTTTATATACCAACCATTTTGTTTCTGTGCATGGGAAATTTTTAAAATTTTCCTGTGTGTACTACCAAAATGATTGGGTATACAAAAATGTTTTCAGAGGTTGTACAGAGAGGCAAGATACACATTTTTTTAAGGAAAATTTTTGTATACTCAACCATTTTGCTGCTGTACATGGAAAAAAATCTAACTTGAAATCTTTCCATGCACAGCAACAAAATGGTGAGAAATCAAAAAAGTTTTCAAAGGTTGGCCAGTTGATCAAGTTACACATTTTTTATGTAGAAATTTTTTTTATATCCAATCATTTTGGTGCTATGCATGGGAAATTTAAAAAAAAAATTCCACTGCACAACAAAATCATTTGGTATACAAAAAATTTTTCTAAATAAAAAATGTCTCTCCCCCAACTTCTCTGAATATTTCATGAACTTTGAATGGCTAGGAAAAAAAGTTGTCCAAAAATATTTTTTTCTGCAAAATGTATTTTAATTTTCCCAATTATGGGTATTCATGGGCATGCAACTTTTTTGGGAGGGGGCAGCAGATGTAAAAAAAATTCAATTATTATAACAAAATGAATATCTATAATTTAATTTAACTATCTTCTGGTCAGTTATTACGTCATTTCAACAGGGAATGTGCTGAAAATTTTGCATGAAATTTACATGAAATTTTCTTCCATACGTGTCTTCAATATTTGTTAAATATTTGTCAAAACATTTTTTTCTCCCCCTTCAAATTTCATTTTTTTATTATCTATAATACTAATCTTACCCATTTATATCAATAAAAAATGCTACTGAATAGGAATTTTTAAATATTATGCAGTGGGTAATTTAATTCCATCATAAGTTGTTAGTTTTCCCCATTTCATTTTTTTGTCCCCTTCAATTTTCTAAAAATTAAAATGTTAATTTCCATATTTTTTTAATTTTTTTTTATATATATAAATGTTTAGAAAGGTTCATATTTCTCAAAAAAGTTGTAAATAGTTGTATGAGGTAATCCAAATTTTTGGCACCTTCTGATAGTTGAGATTTTTGAAATTTTGGTTAGTTTCCCCCTGTTTGGCTATATATATATATATATATATATATATATATAATATATATATATATATATATATATATATATATATATATATAATATATATATATATATATATATATATATATATATATATATATTATTATTTTTTTTTTTTCAGAAACTATTAAATCATGGTAAAAGAAACCGCATTTTATGATGTTTTAGGAGTGTCTCCAACAGCTTCCACAGATGAACTAAAGAAAGCTTATAGAAAATTAGCATTAAAGTTTCATCCAGATAAAAATCCTAATGAAGGGGAAAAGGTATTGTTAGCTTATTATGTACATGTGCGCTGAAACTGAAATTAAAATTGAGCATTTTTGAATATTGCAAGGTCAAGTTCAACTGTTGCTTCTGTAATATTTTTTGACAGGGCAATGAAAAAGTAGTTTGTTTTTAAAATGAGATTTATTCATTTATTTATTTTGGCTCATTTGTTAAAAGTGAAAACTAACTCAATAGTTTCAGCTCTAATCTTTGGTTGAACTAAAGAACATAATTAACTTTCCAGTAGATGTGCAGTTCATTATTTCATTACTTATTTTTTTTTTAATAAACATTAATCTTATAAATTATATGAAATAAGAACCATTTTGCTTTAAATTTAATTATTCTTGTTTTTGAAATGGTTGTAGCTAATTTTGAATTTTGTTGTTCAGGCTTTAAGGCTTATTATTATTATTATTATTATTATTATTATTATTATTATTATTATTATTATTATTATTATTATTATTATTATTATTATTATTATTATTATTATTTAGTAATGAGTATTTTTAAATTTGCGTTAATATTTTGGTACTTTTACCTTTTAAAACTTCAGATATTGTATTTCAAAGTTTAATTAGAAATATAAATGTTTTTAATTATATTTGCATCATCAGCAGTCTTTAGGATTTCACTGTAGGACACAGATCTCTTCTGGAGGCTTCCAACATTGGAAGGACTTTAGAATGACAAGTTATCAATTAGTTTTAATGTTATGAGATATATTTATATGGGTCTTTGCTTGCCAGTTTACTTCTACAATTATAATTTTTTGCTCCCACAAAGGTTTATTAAATATCCAATATATCTGGAAAAAAAAAAAAATTTAAAGGGGAAGTTTAATTTCTTCATTGTCTTAACTATAGTTAAGCAATGTTTTTGAATTATATAATTACATATATGATCTTCCTTGATTAGTTCTGTTGATGTTCTATCATCCCAGATCAACCTATGACTAAGCCTAATGGCAGTTTTTTTTGTAGTGGGTGATGGTTCATTGAATGTTGCATGTGTAGTTGGGCTTGGTTTTGCTTTTATCTTTGCATGAATGAACTGATAACTAGGGAAGGGATAGACCTAGTCTTTTGTGCATGTACTAGTATTGTTAGTTATTATTATTATTATTTGTTTGGACTGGGACAGTCTCGATAGGCCCTTGTGGCTTCTAACTGTCTCTATTTTCCTATGTTCCTATGTTCCCCTGGTGTTTTCCAAATTCATAAAATATTTCTTTTTTTATTTAATGGTTAAGTAAATTGATGTACTTTTTAGATCTTATCAAGATTCCACTATTTCCTTCCCTTCCTCACTTTCTTCTTGTTTCCTCACGTTTACATTCAGAATTCCTTTTTAATTTGTTCATTTTTTTTATCTTCTATCTTCACAAGTATCTTATAACTAAAAAAAGTATGTGACCTGCCAATCTCCATTTCAATTGTTTGACTTCTCTTACACCAATACACATTTAGAAACTTGCGTACTATTTCTTGATGTGTTTCCTCTCATTTCTTGATCAGTTCTTTTGATGTTCTATCCATGTTCTGTCCTCCCTTAGGTGTTTTCCAAATTTTGTTTTCGTAATGATATTTCTTTTCTTATTATAAAATACCTTTTCTACTCATTTTACTTTCCTTTTCTCTGAAGTTTCCTTCTTGTTTTCTCACTTTCATATTCATGATTCTTTTGTAATTTGTTCACCTTTATTTTTTACCTTTACTTGTATATTCCCTTTCTAACTTTAATATTACTGTTTCATTTTGGTTAATTATAAAAATTTTGCTAATTTGTATAATCAATCTTCTTATTTCTTTCCACATCTCTTAAGTACTACACAACTCCTCCCATTGCTTTCTATATTTGTCCCCCCCCCCCACTCCTGCCCCATTCCAAAACCATTTTGTTTTCAAGCATTTTCTAATTTTTTTTTTTTTTTTACCTTCTCCTTTTACCTCGCACGTTCTGTTACACTCGGTATATCCATATCTATTTTATCTTTCCTTTTCTTCCAACTTCTCTTAACTTTTCTATGTGCATACTACTACTTCTTCCCTTTTACTTCGACAACTCCACTTTAGTAACTGCTTTTTTTTCAATCGTATTTTATCAGCTTTTACTCTCATATCCGTAACTAACCATGTAGGGTTTGAGTCTAAGGTATCTCCTGGTATTGTTTCCAAGTGTTTTATGGCATTTTGCAGGAGTTACAGGAAAGACATGAATATTATTGATTTATATTTGTAGGTCCTTCATTGTCAATATTTCTGTATAACTTTACTTTAATTATTTTCTATTTAATTTTGTTACCATTATTGTCTTATATTTCATTTATCTGTTGTCTGTTGATTTCCTAGCGATATTTTTAGTTTTTTTTTCTAATTGCGTCTGTTCAGTATTTAAATAAATGTCCTTATATTTTTCCTGAAGTATTTGTTTTATAACTGTTGAATTCAATGTATTCTATTCTATCTTTTGCAATATTCCTTTTTTTTTTATCAGTTCTTGCTCCTTCAGATATTTATTTTATTTTGTGGTTTCCTAGATGCATAACGTTGATCAGTCAATTAATTGTGAGTGATGTTATTTGGTAGTTTATTTAATTGATATTGTAAATTTGAAGTTTTAGATTTAATTTAAATTCTTTTGCATTTTCTCTAAGAACTGTTACATTAATGGATAGTGTTCTAGATTTCTCAAAATTTGCTTGTTCTAGGCTTGAATTAATTTTACTTCATAATTCAATTATCAAATCTTGTATCAAATTTATTTATTTATTTGATGATACATATTGGGAAGATGTTTTTTTAAAAATCCTGATATAGTTGATTTCATTTTTTTTTTCAACTATTAAGACCTTTCCGAGCCTGTATTTTATTTTTATTTTCTTGGGAAATGTTCATAATAACAGGTTTAATTCTTAAGCAAATTCAGATAGCCTTTCATCTCTTTGATTTCCTACATTGGTAATGAATTTTCCATCTTTTTAGGTGTTTTTTTTTTAGATTTTCCACTTTTGCTTGAAATTTGTCCATGATCATTTTATAATGAGTTTCCTGTATGAAACAATTGAAATATATTTCAGTAGAAGTGTTAGAGTTCTTCCTCTTTGTAACTTTGGAAGGTTATGCATAAGCTTGAATCATTTGAATTATTTATCTACTTTGGAGTGTAATTTCTATTTTAATAATGCAATCAGATATTTTTTTTCTATTAATACTTTCAATTTGTTGTGAATAAGGAAGATTACCCTTCTCTTTAGCGCATTATTTTTTTCAATATAGCTCATTATGTGCCCATTCTTTAGTTTTTGTTCTCTCCTTTTGTCCTTTGCACAACACCAAGATGTTCTAATTCCTTTCTAGTTAGTTTTTTAAAGTTCGATATATATATATATATATATATATATATATATATATATATATATATATATATATATATATATATATATATATATATATATATATATATATATATATATATATATATATATATATATATATATATATATTGACAGTTTAAGCTTATATCACAAGCGTATGAAACTCTTAGTAATCCTGAGAAGAGAAAAATTTATGATCAAGGAGGTGAACAAGCTTTAAAAGAAGGTCCAACTGGAGGTGGAGGAGGATTCTCATCTCCTATGGACATATTTGACATGTTCTTCGGTGGTGGTCTTCGCAGGAATAAGGAAAGAAGGTAAATTAATCAATTATATAATAGTTGTTTTTTTTATATGTATCTTCCCAAGATAAAAGTAATCTTCTCACTTTTATGAACATTTTTAGCACGTTCTAAATTTTAAAATTTTTTATTGTGTGCGTAATTGATTGATTGTTGATATCTAATAAACAACATTTTTAAATAAGAAATAATGTCTGACTTCATATTCAAAATTCGTTATATATATATATATATATATATATATATATATATATATATATATATATATATATATATATATATATATATATATATATATATATATATATATATATATATATATATATAATAATAATAATAATAATATATAATAATAATAATTCTAGATTATATTTTATTTTACTGTGTGGTAAAAATAAGTAATAATTACCTTTTATTAAGATATGAATATTGTATTTCTATTTAGGTTAGACAATTTCCATAAATGATACAACTTAAGTATTTGCGACTAACGACAATTTTCAATCATTCACATTCCCAAATATCCTTTCTCCAGAAGTTGTCACACTCATTCACTTCATCTGTTATAGCAATTTCTTATTAATTTCCATTACTCTTACTAAAGGTCTGTTATTGCTTATAAATTACTTTGAGAGCTATGATCTATCTAATCCTATATTGCAAGATTTTTAGTTGAAAATCTTGAATAATTAAAATCTTGAACTTTAAAAGAAAACTTATTTATATAGTTAATTGTCAACTAAACATTAATCTAAAAGTTCAATCAATCTTTATTTCTTGAGCCTAGATCTCTTCTTACAATTTCTACAGTTGCATCCATTCTTCTCCAATACACTTCTTACACCCATATCCACATAAAAATTACACAACGTCACATTAATATATATATATTATCCTTTTGTCATTCATTTTTTAAACAAAATTTAAGGTGTTTAGAAAGTTAAAAATGCCCTAGAAAAGAATTTTCACTTAACCATTACAGTTGCAAATTGAACACGTATTTTTCTTAGGGTTTTGAACATATTTTGTTAAAAATATGCTAAGTAGCAATCCTTAAAGAACTTCATAAGACGTAGAATGCTATTTAATTTTTTTTTACAATAAATTTATTATTTTACATTGTATTTATCATTTTTTTTAATATTTTTATTATTTCATATTTAGGGGTCATCAAAGTACTTATTCTACAAAAAATAAAAATTATAAAAGTTCCCTCCTCCCTTTCCTCGTAGGTATTTTCCCTGATTTGTTATGTGATGAATTAAATTAAGTATGTTATTTTTATAATTTTATTAGGTTAGTAGTAGGGACCGACCGGGGCTTGTTCTCTGGCCAGGGTTGCCTAAAATTTGTAGAGAGGTCAAAAGCACTGAAATTTTTGGTTAAGAAAATTATATATAAATTTAATAGGTTTATTTAATTGTATGGAAGGAGTAGAATAGCCAACATTCATTTAAATTAATGATTATATGCATTTTCTCCGAAAAAAATTTCAGAAAATTACAGATTTTGTATAATAAAAGTTTAAAACTACAAGAAATTTTGAAATTTTTTTCTGATTCACAATAGTGTTTCAACAAGTTTACCTAGGTGAATAAAGCTAGCCTAGGTAACACTGATACAGTACAGAGATAGAAAGCTTACCTTGTAGGAATCCTCTGTTTCTTAGTGGTCCTTTCTTTAGACCAAATCAGATAAGAGATTAGTCCAATCCACCCTACGGCCCCCAGGACAACTACAACACTGAGCGCTCAGAACTTATAGCAACCCAGATACCCCACCGTGAAAAAGACAACCCTGATATCTAATCTGCCTGTACTCTGTTCCTAGTTACTGCTTAAAAAATAAATCTTCCTTTTTCTATTAGAGTTGCACACTCTACGACTTATAACTAAATAACTTTAAGCTTAATATTAACTTATTAACTTATCACAAATATATTAAAAGGGAGAAGTCTATGACCCTACACCTTAACTTTATCAATATCCTGAAAACCTGAAAAACGAAAAGCATCATATACAACATGTAAAGAAAAACTAAACTCCCTCTCCTTCTCATAACTCCTTCCAAACCTCCAGGCGACTTCTCTCTTCTTCTTCTTCTTCTTCTTCTTCTTCTTCTTCTTCTTCTTCTTCTTCTTCTTCTTCTTCTTCTTCTTCTTCTTCTTCTTCTTCTTCTTCTTCTTCTTCTTCTTCTTCTTCTTCTTCTTCTTCTTCTTCTTCTTCTTCTTCTTCTTCTTTCTTCTTCTCTTCTTCTTCTTCTTCTTCTTCTTCTCTTCTTCTTCTTCTTCTTCTTCTTCTTCTTCTTCTTCTTCTTCTTCTTCTTCTTCTTCTTCTTCTTCTTCTTCTTCTTCTTCTTCTTCTTCTTCTTCTCTTCTTCTTCTTCTTCTTCTTCTTCTTCTTCTTCTTCTTCTTCTTCTTCTTCTTCTTCTTCTTCTTCTTCTTCTTCTTCTTCTTCTTTCTTCTTCTTCTTCTCTCTTCTTCTTCTTCTTCTTCTTCTTCTTCTTCTTCTTTCTTCTTCTTCTTCTTCTTCTTCTTCTTCTTCTTCTTCTTCTTCTTCCTCTTCTTCTTCTTTCTTTCTTCTTCTTCTTCTTCTTCTTCTTCTTCTTCTTCTTCTTCTTCTTCTTCTTCTTCTTCTTCTTCTTCTTCTTCTTCTTCTTCTTCTTCTTCTTACACCTAACAAAAATATACAATCTTATACCTTTCTCTCTCCTCCTCTCTTCCCCTCTACATACTCTTTAATCAAATTACTATCAACTCTACCTTTCGTAAATACATCAGCTATTTGACATTTTGTCGTTACCCATTCTACTCCTTCAATCTTCTCCATCTCTAAGACCCACTCTAAGATTAAGTTTGAAAAAATGTAATATATAAAATTATCAATATAATTTGTATTTATACTTAACATTATTTTTTTGCTATGTATCAAACTTGAATCATTTAGCTAAATTGTTTCAAAATTATTATTTTATACTTTGTCACTATGGCTAAAAGATCATCTTCAACAGTATGGAAGTACTTTACAATATTTCAGGATAGGCTCGAAATAGCTAAATGTAACATGTGCAGTCAGGAAATTAGAAGAGGATCTCCGGATTGCCCAAGGTAAAAGAAAACAAGAAAAAAATCTTAATTTTCTTATATTTTGTTTGATTTAATTCACCATTAATAAGCATAATTTGCCATTTTAACACCGGCAGGCAAACCACGGTTTTCCTTGATTTTTAGCCTAGGCCCCAGTCGGTCCATAGTAGTACATACTAAGAACTTGGGAGTTCATTATTGATATTCCCAGTATAGTATTCTCTAGCCTAGACTAAGTATACAATAAAATTTTTTAATGGAGGTAAATCAGTTTTTCTCTGAAGTTTATTTGACCTCGACAGTGGATTCTGATTTTTCATGTTTCTTATATACTCTGTTTCAGGGGTAAAGATGTGGTTCATCAATTGACAGTTACTCTTGAAGAGTTACATAATGGTACTACACGTAAACTGGCACTCCAGAAACATGTTATATGCAGTAAGTGTGAAGGAGTAGGGGGAAAGAAACCACCGGAAAAGTGTCCTAGTTGTAGAGGAACTGGAATGCAGGTAGGTTATTTTGATTTAAAGAGTCCAGTAGATTAGTTCATAATCATTCATTTATTGCATATTTTAATGATTATTTGAAATTTTAAAAATTTTTTGAAATTATAAAACATGAAAGCTAATTAATGCTTTCTGAAATAAAATTTTAGGCTCTTAATTTTTGTTGTTTTGAATAGAAATGTGTTTGTGAACATTTTAGTTACTATTTTTTGACAATGGAAGTTTGTATAAAGTATATTTATTTTGTAAGGTTTTGGTTAAGTATTGTTAAACCCCTATATTTTTTACTTTCAAATTTTCAGGTTCGCATTCAACAGTTAGGTCCAGGTATGGTGTCACAGGTTCAGAGTATGTGCGGTGAATGTAGAGGCCAAGGCGAACGCATTAATCCTAAAGATAAATGTAAGACTTGCGAGGGAAAGAAGGTAAGCTAAGAAAATTTTTATTGTTATGAAATATATTATTTGAGTAAAGATGTCTTAAACCTTTTCCTTATCTGCATCTAGGTCGTTCGAGAAAGAAAAATTTTAGAAGTAAATGTAGATAAGGGCATGGAAGACGGTCAGAAAATAATGTTTTCTGGGGAAGGGGACCAAGAACCTGGTGTTGAACCTGGAGATATTGTTGTAGTTCTTGATGAACAAGAGCATCAAACATTTAAGTTAGTAATAATATATATATATATATATATATATATATATATATATATATATATATATATATATATATATATATATATATATATATATATATTATATATATATATATATATATATATATATATATATATATATATATATATATATTTTTTTATTTTTTTTTTATTTTATTATATTATATATATTATTAATATATATTATAATATATATATATATATATATATATATATATATATATATATATATATATATATATATATATATATATATATATTATATATATATATATATATATATATATATATATATATATATGGGTCATTCCAAGTCACTTCAACCGAAAAAAAACCCTGACCCCTTTCGATTTGTATAAAAAGTGGCACACTAACAGATCTTGTTGAGAAAATATGAATGGCGTTTATTGCAGGTCTCTAGCTCATACGGTTCAGAAGATATGACCTTTGAAACTTTGGTCAAAAATGTCAATTTTCAGAGAGTAGTCCGAGGTCAAAATACAATATCTCGGCTTCTATGGCACTTAGAAGCATCGTGTAAAGACCATTTAAAAGATCTTGAATAGCGGTACAACATTTATTTAGATGATTTTGACCTCGGAGGTCAAATAAAAAATTTGACCTATTGGTGACCTTGACCTTGAAAAAAAAAAAACCTATCTTCGATTTTTTTCAAACTTTGCTGAATTATTGTTATATATGTATATTTTAATTTTTTTAATGAATTATTTTTGGTTTTGGCTTGGTTTAGAAAATATAAGCAATTTAATAAGTACAAATATCACATTTTTCACTTTTTTGCGATTTTTATCTCATTCAATGTATAGTTCCAACATTTCCATTTCTCTTTCTCTCATATATATATATATATATATATATATATATATATATATATATATATATATATATATATATATATATATATATATATATATATATTGTAAGGGGCTGGCTGCTGCCGAGTATATTTTTCTCGTTTCAGATTGCATGGAGTATTCTCTGAGGAATATAGTCTTACCTGCTTGTTGCTTTGCTGTTATGCTGTTTGATTTTGACTGTGCTTGGGATCCACAATATTAATGTGCATGTGCCATGTCCTAGACTGGAGAGCGTGAAGGGAGATTGATGTTAACATGTTTATTTGTTTAGATACGTTAATGTTATTCTTCTATGTTAAATTTATTTTTATTATTATTATTATTTATTGAGTGCACTTGTGCTAATGAAAAGTCTTATGAGCTATTGTTCCCATTTCGGGCAATAATTAAAAACAGGTTATTCTTATTCAAACAGGTTGTTATTCTCAAGAAGGCATATTACCCTTTCAAGAGTAGGTTATATTCTTTGTGTTTTTATTATTATTATTATTAATTCATTATATATTTTTAGATCATTTAAACTGAGGTGAGGCACTGGGGTAATTATTTATAATTCTCACAGGTGCCGGTCTAGGGCCTTATTGCCTAGTGCTAATCTGGAGTTATAATCTCTATACCTATCAGGTAGAAAATATAGATAAGAGACCTTAATGGTTTTTGAGATTATCATATATTTTTTTTTTTTTTATAAAATTTTAATATTTAATATTCACTTTGGGAAAAGAAAATATGTCAGTAGTGTGATAAATTTCACAGTAAAACGTTTTCCACTTTCAAATCTTTGGTTGTTTTAAACCATTACTCTTTTTTTTTCTTTATTTTGTGTATATAAAGAGGCTATCCTGTGTACTGTGAACTATAGATAATTTTATGTGAACATTGTAAGTGTAAAATCAATATATATATATATATATATATATATATATATATATATATATATATATATATATATATATATATATATATATATATATATATATATATATATATATTGATCTTACACTTAACAATTTATTCACATAAAATTATCTATAGTTCACAGTACACAGGATAGCCTCTTTATATACACAAAATAAAAAAAAAAAAGAGTAATGGTTTAAAACAACCAAAGATTTGAAAGTGGAAAACGTTTTACTGTGAAATTTATCACACTACTGACATATTTTCTTTTCCCAAAGTGAATATTAAATATTAAAATTTTATAAAAAAAAAAAATATATGATAATCTCAAAAACCATTAAGGTCTCTTATCTATATTTTCTACCTGATAGGTATAGAGATTATAACTCCAGATTAGCACTAGGCAATAAGGCCCTAGACCGGCACCTGTGAGAATTATAAATAATTACCCCAGTGCCTCACCTCAGTTTAAATGATCTAAAAATATATAATGAATTAATAATAATAATAATAAAAACACAAAGAATATAACCTACTCTTGAAAGGGTAATATGCCTTCTTGAGAATAACAACCTGTTTGAATAAGAATAACCTGTTTTTAATTATTGCCCGAAATGGGAACAATAGCTCATAAGACTTTTCATTAGCACAAGTGCACTCAATAAATAATAATAATAAAAATAAATTTAACATAGAAGAATAACATTAACGTATCTAAACAAATAAACACGTTAACATCAATCTCCCTTCACGCTCTCCAGTCTAGGACATGGCACATGCACATTAATATTGTGGATCCCAAGCACAGTCAAAATCAAACAGCATAACAGCAAAGCAACAAGCAGGTAAGACTATATTCCTCAGAGAATACTCCATGCAATCTGAAATGAGAAAAATATACTCGGCAGCAGCCAGCCCCTTACATATATATATATATATATATATATATATATATATATATATATATATATATATATATATATATATATATATATATATATATATATATATATATATATATATATATATATATATATATATATATATATATGAGAGAGAAAGAGAAATGGAAATGTTGGAACTATACATTGAATGAGATAAAAATTGCAAAAAAGTGAAAAATGTGATATTTGTACTTATTAAATTGCTTATATTTTCTAAACCAAGCCAAAAGCCAAAAATAATTCATTAAAAAAATTAAAATATACATATATAACAATAATTCAGCAAAGTTTGAAAAAAATCGAAGATGAGGTTTTTTTTCAAGGTCAAGGTCACCAATAGGTCAAATTTTTTATTTGACCTCCGAGGTCAAAATCATCTAAATAAATGTTGTACCGCTATTCAAGATCTTTTAAATGGTCTTTACACGATGCTTCTAAGTGCCATAGAAGCCGAGATATTGTATTTTGACCTCGGACTACTCTCTGAAAATTGACATTTTTGACCAAAGTTTCAAAGGTCATATCTTCTGAACCGTATGAGCTAGAGACCTGCAATAAACGCCATTCATATTTTCTCAACAAGATCTGTTAGTGTGCCATTTTTCATAAAAATCGAAAGGGGTCACGGAAAAAAAATTGCCAAATTTTGGTTGAAGTGACTTGGAATGACCCATATATATATATATATATATATATATATATATATATATATATATATATATATATATATATATATATATATATATATATATATATATATATATATATATATATATATATATATATATATATATATATATATTTCACATAACATCACTCTCGTGTGATGGTCCCGCCACATTTCCCTCACAAACCTACCCACCCCTACCTTTCATCTCCCTTCACCACCGCCCTCCATCTCGCGCTCTGTCCTCCGCAAGTCTTCTACTCTCCTTTAAACTCAAATTCCTTCTACTCAAAATTTCTCACTCCATCCATCCATTCCATTCTCCGCTTTGGCCTTCCTCCCCTTTCTACCTCGGATCTAAGTACCCTGCCCACCATCCTGTCCTCATTCATTCTACACATATGTCCAAACCATCTTCGCACACCCTCCTCTGCTCTATCCACCACTTATTTCCCTTATTCTTTCGTTTCTAATCCTATCGACTCTTCTCAAATTACATATCACTCTCAATCCTTTAATCTCAAAGACATTCAAGCTTTTTCTTGCCCGAGCATTTATCATCCATGTTTTACACCCATACATTACAGAAATAAAACACACACTCTAACATTCTTATCTTTAATTCTTTATGAAATTTTCCCTTTCTTCCATACTTCCCTTAGGCCCCAACACTTTCATTTACTCTACTGCTCTATTATTTCCTTTTCCGTCTCCTTCTCCCCATGTCAGCCAAACTCTGGTACAACGCCCTCACCACTCCTCCATATTTCTCCATCCTGTTGGTAATTTCCTGAATGTGTCCTTTTTCCTTTGCGAACACTCCCTCAAATAATCACACCTCCACTATCCACCTCCAACACAAATTCATCTCTCCTCCTCTCTACTAACTATTAACAGTTTTGTCTTCTCTACATTTATACTTGTCCTGCCTCCTTCAACTTTTCAGCAAAGCTTCTTTTCACCTTTCTTAATCTCTCTCGGTCTTGACTCGAACATGCCAAATCATCAGTATAAACCATAATATGTCCATCCAGGACTTTTCCTTCATCCCTTATCTTTATTGCCCAATCCAGGTATGCTATAAACAGGGTTGGGGACAAAACACTGACCTGTTTTACCCCTGTTTTAATTTTAAACCGTCTTTTATTTTCATAACCCATTCTAACTTTACACACACAATTTTCAAAAGTACTCTCAATAGGTTTCTCAATTTTGCACTTATTTGATATTCCTGTTCTAACACCCTCGACAGCCTCCTCTTCGGCACCGAATCAAAACCCTTTCTCAGGTCAATAAATGCAAAATATGCTTATCATTTTATATCTTTTGTATCATCTGTCCAAGAGGAAAAATCAAATCCACATTACCTCTGTTTTCTCTATATCCATGCTGCTCCTCTCCTAACTTTGTTTCTACTATCAAATATATATATATATATATATATATATATATATATATATATATATATATATATATATATATATATATATATATATATATATATATATATATATATATATATATATATATATATATATATATATATATATGTAAAATAATAATAATAAATAATAAATAATAATAATAATTTGACTTTAGTATCGTTTTACAGTACATAATGTTAAAAAAAAATTTACTGCTTTTAAAATGTCAAAAGTAGGTACTTGAAAGATTGAAAAAGTGATATCATTGATTTTACTAACATTTTATATTTCTTTAATTTACAGGCGATACGGTAACGATTTGTCTTTATCAATGCGTATATCTTTAGTTGAAAGTTTATGTGGTTTTCAAAAACCTATACAGACTTTGGATGATAGGACTCTTTTAATAAGTGCAATTCCAGGTAAGAGGAGATTAAGTTAATTTACATATTGTAGCTTATCATTTCTTAATCCTTTTTTATTGACATTTAGAAATCTTTGCTCTTTTTAAGATTGTAAAATTTAAACAGGTTTTTGGATAAATATCAGGGGTGTTGGGGCGATGTTGTCAAAGCTAATTTTTGAGTTTTAGTAGTCACTGGCACATTGTGAAGAACAATGAGCCAGAACTGTAAAGTTTTATATATATATATATATATATATATATATATATATATATATATATATATATATATATATATATATATATATATATATATATATATATATATATATATATATATATATATATATATATATATATATATATATTAGGGATGTAGCGATACCAAAATTTTTTACCGATACCGATACTTCACTCCATCCCTAATATATATATATATATATATATATATATATATATATATATATATATATATATATATATATATATATATATATATATATATATATATATATAATGTGTGTGTGTGTGTGGTTATGTGGTTCAAGAGCATCAAACCCAGGTTGATGAGTGTGTGTGTTTAGTTTTTGAATGTGTTTTATGCCTGGGGGTTGAGGTTGTGACTAAATTTTGCATGGAACGGATGTTTCTTTTTTGTATGGGTAGGTTGGGAAGAAAGGTTATTGAAGTGGTGTGGTTCACTTATATTAAGAGGTTTGTGTGAATATTTTAATTGCTAGCTCTTCTGCATTTTTTTTATTTTTATTTTTAAATACATTGAAATAGCGAACTGATAGCAAAAAAAAAAAAAAAAAAAACAAGTGAGTTATCAGTGTTGTGTGATATTAAAGGTTTTTCTAACCATTTTCCCCCTTATCTTTCTGAAGATTAAGCATTTTTGGATTAATTAGAGGATGATAGAAGGTAGGATGAGAAATGAATTCATAGCTTTTTAAAATGCCAGAAATCTTGAGAAATTGGAACCGGAAAGATTTTGCACTATTTTCGGATGAGATATAAGTTGCACCAGTTTCTCGGGTTTGAAGACTGATAATTCATGAAGGTAACTTTCCTGCAGCGTATTTCCAGAGAAGAGTCAGTTAAACCAAAGTTTATTATTAGGTTTATTTGAAGGTGAAAATGCAAACCTCCATGCCTGATAAAATGATTCCAGTTATATACTCTTCACACACCTAGGGACTACTCCCACTGAATCGATAACCTTTTCAAAAGAAATCAGAGATATACAACCGCAAATCGGACCAGTAAGCAGCACCAAACTGGCAAGGACGTTTCCTCAGTAGGAGGTGGTCTCATCTGCTGAAAACTTGAGACAACAATATACAGGAACAAGATTATGAAAAGAGCACTCCTGAAGCGGAAATAATTTAATAGTTAAAGGAGGAGGATTAGAATTAAGAAAATGTTAGGTTTATTTCAAAGGCTATTAGATAGATGGTTGGAGAGCTGTCTGCACAAGACGACCTATCCCATTGCATCTTGAGAATTAGAAGAAAGCCATTGGGAGTCATGAACATTGAAATCACCCAAGTGACTATTTCAGAGAATGTACTTTTTTTTTTTTTTTTTTTTTTGATTGACACTGTGTGGAATTAGAAAAGTCAATTAGAAATACGAACACACGTCGTTTACATACACATGCGTAACACACAACCACCTTCTTTGGCTGAAAATTGTGTATAGGGAAGGTAAGAGGGAACAGTGTTTTTGTCAAGAACAAGGGGTGAGATCTAGAGCATGAAAGGGAGTGCTTGAAAAAGCAGAAAATAATGAAAAAAATTGACTGCTCTAGAATAATGTGCTTGCACCAACCCCATCCACGAAGGTCTTAACTCTTGAAGTAATGATATATATATATATATATATATATATATATATATATATATATATATATATATATATATATATATATATATATATATATATATATATATATATATATATATATATATATATATATATATATATATATTATATATATATATATATGGGTCATTCCAAGTCACTTCAACCAAAATTTGGCAATTTTTTCCGTGACCCCTTTCGATTTTTATGAAAAATGGCACACTAACAGATCTTGTTGAGAAAATATGAATGGCGTTTATTGCAGGTCTCTAGCTCATACGGTTCAGAAGATATGACCTTTGAAACTTTGGTCAAAAATGTCAATTTTCAGAGAGTAGTCCGAGGTCAAAATACAATATCTCGGCTTCTATGGCACTTAGAAGCATCGTGTAAAGACCATTTAAAAGATCTTGAATAGCGGTACAACATTTATTTAGATGATTTTGACCTCGGAGGTCAAATAAAAAATTTGACCTATTGTGACCTTGACCTTGACCTTGAAAAAAAACCTCCTCTTCGATTTTTTTCAAACTTTGCTGAATTATTGTTATATATGTATATTTTAATTTTTTTAATGAATTATTTTTGGTTTTGGCTTGGTTTAGAAAATATAAGCAATTTAATAAGTACAAATATCACATTTTTCACTTTTTTGCGATTTTTATCTCATTCAATGTATAGTTCCAACATTTCCATTTCTCTTTCTCTCTCATATATATATATATATATATATATATATATATATATATATATATATATATATATATATATATATATATATATATATATATATATATATATATATATATATATATATATTGTAAGGGGCTGGCTGCTGCCGAGTATATTTTTCTCGTTTCAGATTGCATGGGGTATTCTCTGAGGAATATAGTCTTACCTGCTTGTTGCTTTGCTGTTATGCTGTTTGATTTTGACTGTGCTTGGGATCCACAATATTAATGTGCATGTGCCATGTCCTAGACTGGAGAGCGTGAAGGGAGATTGATGTTAACGTGTTTATTTGTTTAGATACGTTAATGTTATTCTTCTATGTTAAATTTATTTTTATTATTATTATTATTTATTGAGTACACTTGTGCTAATGAAAAGTCTTATGAGCTATTGTTCCCATTTCGGGCAATAATTAAAAACAGGTTATTCTTATTTAAACAGGTTGTTATTTTCAAGAAGGCATATTACTCTTTCAAGAGTAGGTTATATTCTTTGTGTTTTTATTATTATTATTAATTCATTATATATTTTTAGATCATTTAAACTAAGGTGAGGCACTGGGGTAATTATTTATAATTCTCACAGGTGCCGGTCTAGGGCCTTATTGCCTAGTGCTAATCTGGAGTTATAATCTCTATACCTATCAGGTAGAAAATATAGACAAGAGACCTTAATGGTTTATGAGATTATCATATATTTTTTTTTTTTATAAAATTTTAATATTTAATATTCACTTTGGGAAAAGAAAATATGTCAGTAGTGTGATAAATTTCACAGTAAAACGTTTTCCACTTTCAAATCTTTGGTTGTTTTAAACCATTACTCTTTTTTTTCTTTATTTTGTGTATATAAAGAGGCTATCTTGTGTACTGTGAACTATAGATAATTTTATGTGAACATTGTAAGTGTAAGATCAATATATATATATATATATATATATATATATATATATATATATATATATATATATATATATATATATATATATATATATATATATATATATATATTCCCCATGCAATCTGAAACGAGAAAAATATACTCGGCAGCAGCCAGCCCCTTACAAATATATATATATATATATATATATATATATATATATATATATATATATATATATATATATATATATATATATATATATATATATATATATATATATATATATATATATATATATATAGAGAGAGAGAAATGGAAATGTTGGAACTATACATTGAATGAGATAAAAATCGCAAAAAAGTGAAAAATGTGATATTTGTACTTATTAAATTGCTTATATTTTCTAAACCAAGCCAAAACCAAAAATAATTCATTAAAAAAATTAAAATATACATATATAACAATAATTCAGCAAAGTTTGAAAAAAATCGAAGAGGAGGTTTTTTTTCAAGGTCAAGGTCAAGGTCACAATAGGTCAAATTTTTTATTTGACCTCCGAGGTCAAAAGTCATCTAAATAAATGTTGTACCGCTATTCAAGATCTTTTAAATGGTCTTTATACGATGCTTCTAAGTGCCATAGAAGCCGAGATATTTTATTTTGACCTCGGACTACTCTCTGAAAATTGACATTTTTGACCAAAGTTTCAAAGGTCATATCTTCTGAACCGTATGAGCTAGAGACCTGCAATAAACGCCATTCATATTTTCTCAACAAGATCTATTAGTGTGCCACTTTTTATACAAATCGAAAGGGGTCAGGGTTTTTTGTCGTGTTGAAGTGACTTGGAATGACCCATATATATATATATATATATATATATATATATATATATATATATATATATATATATATATATATATATATATATATATATATATATATATATATATATATATATATATATATATATATATGTAAAATTATTTTTTTTATTGCAGGTGAAGTTATAAAACATGGTGATACTAAGTGCGTTATGGGTGAAGGAATGCCACAATATAGAAATCCATTTGAAAAAGGTCGTCTCGTTATTCATTTTCAAGTAGATTTTCCTACGAAAATTCCTGTAGATAGAATTCCTCAGCTAGAAAAAATCTTGCCTCCAAGGTAAGCCTTGATATTACTTTACGCCCTTATATATATATATATATATATATATATATATATATATATATATATATATATATATATATATATATATATATATATATATATATATATATATATATATATATATATATATATATATATATATATATATATGTTAAGTTGTCTGAACTTTCGATATAGATATATCGATAAATCGATACCGCTATCGTTTAAAAGTAATTTAATTAAAAATATAATCATCGTCACTCACTGGTTTGGGGGTATGGTGGGCGAAGACTCCCGTAGATATATGCTTGTGTCCCATACATTTATATATTTTGTTTTTACACTCAGTATATATATATATATATATATATATATATATATATATATATATATATATATATATATATATATATATATATATATATATATATATATATATATATATATATATATATATATATATATATATATATATATATATATATATATATATAAAAACCGACCGAGGCTCTGGCTGGGGTTGCATAAAATTTGTAAAGAGGTCGAAAGCACATTTATCGACCACCACAGACCCTACCACCGCCGTTTCTTGGATCTTTTTCACTCCCAAAGTCGGCCACCACAGACTCCTCTCAGCCACCTTTAGAGACTGACTGCCGAAGAACCCACCACGCCGATTCTTTCTTTTCTCTCTCAAGTCGGCTGCCACAGGCTCCACTTAGCCATCTTCAAAATAACTGTTGGATAGCCCACCTCTGCCATTTTTCTGTTGAATCCTTTTCACTCAAAGTTGTTACCACAGAAAATTAGATTTAATTATAAGGAAGGAGTACAATATTCAACATTCACTGAAATTAATTATTATATGCATTTTTCAGAAAATTACAGATTTTGTATAATAAAAGTTTGAAAAAAACTACAAAAAAAAAATTTTTTTTATTTGATTCACAATAGTTACTTAACAGGTTTACTTAGGTTAGACCCTAAGTTAAAGTTTGAAAAAATGTAAGTTATAAAATTATCAATAAAGCCTATATTTATTTATACATAGTAATTTTATTAGAGCGTATCAAATTTGTATCAGTTACATTATTTCCAAATTATTTTGTTTATACTTTGTCACTATGGATAAAAGATCAGCTTCAGCACTATGGGAGTACTTTACAATGTTTCAGGATAGGTTCGAAATAGTTAAATTAGAAGAGGACCTCCGGGTGCCCAAGGTAAAAATTTTTCAAGCAAATCTTTATAGGGGCATCTAAAATCAGAACACACAGATGAACATTCACTAGCAGAAGAGGAGAAAAGAATCTTAATTTTCTTATATTTTATTTGATTTAATCCACCATTAAAAAGTATAATTTGCAATTTTAACCCCGGCAGGTAAACTCCAGTTTTCTCTGATTATTAGCCGGGGTTGGCCGGTCCATATATAATATTATATATATATATATATATATATATATATATATATATATATATATATATATATATATATATATATATATATATATATATATATATATATATATATATATATATATATATATATGACAATTTCTTGATTAAGTATCTACAAAGACACTAGTTTTATTAACATTATCAATTCTAATTATGCATTATTATATAATTAAGTTTGGTTCTATTTACACTATTAAAATTTTAGTTAGTGAAGCGTAGAAATTATATGAATCTGAACTTTTCTACCATTAACATATTTGAATATAAATAAGTATTAGTTTGTAATTTTTTTTTTTATTTTCTTCTCTTCCTTTCCTTTCTCTTCTTTTTCTTGTACATATCTTAATCAATTCCTTCAATACTCTTTCCTTTGTTAAGACAACTGGTACTTGTTCTTTTGTTTTTTGCTCTCGAGGGCTTTCAATTTTTTACTAAAGATAAGTATTGAAACTTATTTTTTCCTCTTCCTTCTAATTCATGAATCAGTCACCGCTGAATCCTCCCATTCTACCTTCATGTCTGCCACTGTCAATTCTTTCACTTTCTTCTTTTCACCCTCCAAATCGACCACCACAGACCCTACCACCGCCGTTTCTTGGATCTTTTTCACTCCCAAAGTCGGCCACCACAGACTCCTCTCAGCCACCTTTAGAGACTGACTGCCGAAGAACCCACCACGCCGATTCTTTCTTTTCTCTCTCAAGTCGGCTGCCACAGGCTCCACTTAGCCATCTTCAAAATAACTGTTGGATAGCCCACCTCTGCCATTTTTCTGTTGAATCCTTTTCACTCAAAGTTGTTACCACAGACTCCACTCAGACACCTCTAGATTGACCACCGTATTGTTCAACACAACTGATTCTTCCATTGAAACACTTCTTCCACATCCACCGATGCCCAAACCACTTTGCTTCCTGTAAGACCACTTCCGTTTAATCCTCATCTACTTTAAGTTCTCTTCTTTCCTCTCCTCCTTTTTTTTTTATATATAGTTGAGAATCATTCTTGGAGCTCCAATATTTAACTCTTTCTCTGGCGGCGTCTTACGTTTCTTCTGTCGTTCTGTTAAGTTTTTTCCATATATCTTCCACTTGCTCTTAGTTACCTGAAAATCATTTTTTCAAGTACCTATGCTCATGCTACCACTGAAATGTTTAGTTCGTTTTATTATGAATTTTCATAGGAGATAAACTACAGTTTCTTAATTAAGTATTTACAAAGAATAGTTTTATTAATATTTTCAATTATATAATTGAGCTTGCTGCTATTTACATTATTAAAATTTCAGTTAGTGAATCTTAGAAATTACATTAATTAATCTGAAAACTTTCTACCATTTAGAAATTAATTTAAATATTAACAAAAAATTACAATATAAACATAATTTTTCCACTGATTAATTTCATAATCAAGATAATAGTTCATTTTGATAGGTAACTGTTAATTCGTTTCATATTTGTTAAATTTTGAGAAGGCATTTAATCTTTCAAGAACTTTTCTTCTATTGTAGATCATTATAGTCATTGATGTTGAAGCAAAGTGTTTTTAATTTTACCTATCTCCCGGTATGTAGAAAAAATATATTTTTTAAAGTCATATGCAATATGAATTGAAACTTGTAAGTCTTTCACGATAGTAGCGCCCGTTGACCTTAAGAAAATATTTTTAAGAGAAATTAAATCGGCATTGGATATTACTGCACCAACAGTAATAGGTGGAAAAATAATAGATGATTTTTCTTTTAGTGAACACGTAAAATGAAAATATGCTGTTCTCTTTGAAGACCCATCCCATTATAAAACTGAATGGAATCCTGGATTCACGTTCTTCTGTTACTCCCAATTTAAGTTCTCTTCAACTTCATTTATATCTATACAGTCTAAAAACTTTACTATATATATTATTCTTCAGTGACACTATTAGAGTGTTCTTTTACACTTCAGAAGATTGAAGTTAAATGAGGGGTTTATTCCAGAATCTTATCCTTGCTTTTCAAATTTACATCTGTATACTGTACTACTATAAATTTTCTTAGCAATAATGACTGAATCTGTTTGTTCTGCTGCAATCTCCGATGTTAACACCCACCGCGCATGATTTGGCCGAGATATTAAATTCTGAGGACTTTTCTCCTCTACAGGTTCCTTATCTATTGGGTTGATCGATTTCAGTTTTCATTAATATGAAGATAAATTCCTTCTCAATAAGCAAGCCTTGTTGTTAAGTTATTCTCAGTTTCCGTCAAGAACAGGAGATCTAAAAGAAAAATAGTGGTCAACAAAAAGGAAATTTAAACAGACTGCAAATTTTGCAGAAATTAATTACAAAAAAAAAAAAAAAAAAAAAAAAAAAAAAAACCACTAGGGCCAGCTGGTGGATTGAACCAAAAATCACCTTATACCACAAATTCCCAAATGATGGTGGATGAGAGGCATTGTGTGGATGCCATCCAAGTCTCTCTAAGAAAGATTCACATTTCGCTACTTTCAGTTTATTTTTGTAAATGTATTGAGTATATATTTTTGTAAATCTGCGGACATCATGTCAAGAAGGTTAGGGAGGTTGGAATATGAGGTTCATCAGTGTAAAGTCGAGGGTACGCTAGAGATTACCTTTGAAAATATGTAGCAGGAAAAGGGGCGAACTGGAGGGCAAAAGGGTGCAGAGAAAACACCAGCCAAACCTAAACACACCTTTGGGTATCACCTGATGGGAGAGTACCTTCATCATTTCAGACGCCGTTGCCCCTTTCGTTTTATAAAGGAGATATATATATATATATATATATATATATATATATATATATATATATATATATATATATATATATATATATATATATATATATATATATATATATATATATATATATATAGGAACCGACCGGGGCCCCGGCCCCGGCCAAAAATCAGGGAAAACCGGGGTTGCCGGCCGGGGTTAAAATGGCAAATTATACTTTAAATTTTTTTTTTTTTTTTAATTTTCAGCCGATTCTTCTGAAACTTTCAGTTATATAGATTTTTTACCGGTAAGAAAAGTCCATTTCTAGCCGAGTCTATTACGGTTAAAAGTTTTTTGTTTTTTTTTTGTTGAAATTTTACCCTTTTTTAATTGAATGGCGGTGCCAAACCACTTTTTAGAATGAGCTGAAAATTGGACTATTTATTCAAAATTAAATGGGATACAAAAGTCTCTAATAGACTTTTGTTCCCAGAGTTATAGGAAAAATGTTATAAGCCAAAAACTGACCAACTATAGAAAAAAAAAATTTTGAACTAAAAAAATCCACCTTTTCAGACAAAATTTAAAAAAAAAAATACAACTATGACATTTCCTATTGGTGTGATGCTACAAATGTATTCGAATATAATTCCTTTAAAGTTTGAGAGGCTATATCTCTCTTCAAACAAAGAGCATTTAAATATTGTAAGCTATTCGCGCAACTTTGAATATCCCAACAGAAGAAAAACAAATTACAATATAGTTAAATTATATTAAAGACGAAAATTTAATACTTTTCACCCACCGTTGGTTAAATCCACTGATGAGGAGGCGGTTCTAGGTGGTCTAGTTGAGTCGATCTATTCTCCTTGTCTAGGCGAGGTTAGCATCAATGTTGAAATGGATAGTTGATGTCGCAATCTGTCTTCTCGAAAAGATGATCTCAGATCTTCTGTGAGTACAGCAGGACTACGCAAAAGAGCAATTTCAACGGGCACACAACAAGAACTTTTTCAGTAGTTCAAGGGTAAAGAAAACACGAAAAATGGATAAATGTGTTTTATTGATACCCGATATTGAGCAATGATGATGACGGAAATATATAAATGAAATCTTAACAACACGGTTGGAACGTGGAGAGAGAAAGGCTAAGGAAAGAGCTTAACAGATTAGAGCTCTGGTTTGGAACTAACAACATAAAGTTCTTCCTTATAATGGAGGAATATGAAGAAACATAAGTATTTAACTCCTTGATAGTCGTTGATAAGATGTTGATTGTTGTGGGAGTAGTTCCGGACTCGGAACTGTAAGAATTAAATATATATAGATGAAAATATTATCGTGTAAAAAAAAAATAAAAAATAATTATTACTTACGTGAACAAACGTAGTTAATGTGGTTTCACTTGACTTTGGTAACTTGGAAAGTTTATTGAAATAGTTTTTATCCTTTCCTTTGTTTAAAAATGTTTTAAAATATAAATATATTTTGTATTGTTAATTATAAAGTAATGATAATCCTGGAAGAAAGAAAATATAAGAGATAAATGGCAGTAATAATAAAAATGTACTTATCTTTATCATCATCCACTCATCCCCGAGCTTCTACGATTTCGTAAAGATGGTTAACAATATGAATAACTTCGAATATGAAGATCTTTATCAAGAATCCTCCAAGACATCAACCTGTTAAAAATATTAGCATTAGAAAGATGCTCACACCCCCTTACCAAAGTTGGTCTCGGTGATGTAGACTGACCAACTTTCCTTAAAGACAAGGAAGGCAAGTAGGAGTGTTCTAGATAGTTGATGTCAGGGAGGTAACCAGATCTATTTTAAATATAAGAATAATGAAAGTCCCGAAATTAACCAGATAACATCTCACCTCTCTAACCTACAAAGGACGGGAAGAAACTTAATCTTGATGATCCGTGTTGGTCACCTGTTCGAAAATGCGATTAAGCTCCTTCAGAGCAGTCTCTTTGGACACGCCCCTTTCCTTTGCGAACTTCCAATATCTAGCTACCTGTAATGTACCGAAGGTGGTTAGTTCTGACGATACAGTCGATGATGTAGAAGGTTGTGGAGGATTAATTGAAGAACCCTCTAGTACAACTTTTTTATGTTGCTTCCTTTTTCGTAGATGAAACTTCCACAATCCTTTACCCCCAGATTTTGAGGTAGATGCTGTTGATGTGGTTGGAATTGGAGTTGGTAGAGTTTGAGTCGGACGACTCTTCTTTGATTTGGAAGTTGAACAATCCGTAGACGAACCCCTCTTCTTACTGTTTTTCCCTCCGTCACTTGGCTGTGGTGACTCGGAGGCAGTTGCAGGTTGTTCGCCCAAGCCCATGGAATTTACGAAAGTCCTGGAAAAATAAGTTTTCGCTTTACCTTTGGTTCGCTTAGGTAGAGTTGTTGGTATCGCCTCTGGTTGACTTGGAGGATACTCTAGTCGCCCTTGAATACCCGAAGGTCCGGGGACTGACTCTACTTCCTCAACAATCACTGAGGTCTTGGTAGTGGTTGTTGGGATGGTTGTTGTAGCTGGTCTGGTTTCTTGAGCTCTCCGTTGAAAATTGGTTAAACTCAAGAAAGCGAACATTTCCTCAAAGGTTGTTTCCGTGTAATGCAGACCATCATAACACAGTTCTTCGGCATCCAATCGGTCCGATCCTCCCATCCAGAATTTATGATGAGGGTTACTTTGACCTTTGCTGTTGTAATAGCGGTCAAAAACAGCCCTCATCGAAAAGGTCCGCTTCTTAAACCAAGGTTGTTCAGAACCTTGTAATGCCAACGTTTGCCCGAACACCTCACGAGCCTTAATGTTAAGATAGGCTCTTTGCAACTGAGGATGTTGTTCGAGTGAGGGTATAAGATCACTCCTACCTTTTCGTTTTAAAAAGGTTTCATTGAAGGTAGCTATGTCCTTCATTATAGGAATGATCAAATATACCCTAACGGCAGGGTTATACCGTGTGGCAACTCTGGTTATGGCGTCCATCTGAACAGGAACAAAGGACAAATTACACGCCGGATTCCATGTAATGACTTGGATTGTATCAGTTAGAGGCGTTTCTTCCAAATGGAGCATGTCAAACCGAAAATATAAATTTGATCCATGGGTCCATTTGTTTTCAGAAAACGAGTGAGGATTTGCCCTAAAATCAGTAAGTCGGCGCCGGGATGGCAAGATACAAACAAGTTGATATCGTATACCCGCTGCAACTGCTCTTTTACTTTCTCCAGCACTCCCGCTACGGAATTTCCAATCACCAATACTCTCTCAGTCGTTCTTCCCATGCTGAAAAGATAATAATAAATATATGTAGTATATATAAAAATATTTTAATACAATAATTTATACATATTTACAATCTTTATTTATTTAAATTAAAGAATATATAAATTCATGAATTCATTTTTAATTGAATTAAAAGTTTTGAATTTTATATCATTTCACAACTATTACAACTATTTTCAATATTACATAATATAATAGAATAGAATAGAATAGAATAGTAGGAAAGAAGTGAATGTGATAAAATGCTTGTCATTGTGTGAAATGTATGTTATAATGATTGTACATGTTGTTTATTGTGTGTTATGAATTATATTTCATTTTTTTGATATTTTATTTATACATATAAATCATACTTTTTCACAATTTGCACTATATTATTCACACTATTTTATTTTATCACTTTACGCGGCGCACATCGTTCAATAGAACTTAACTTTTGTGACGTCGTCGATATTCCAATGGATGTTCCATTACGTAATCATGTGATGAGGCATCTCCATGTGATCGTAGTCGTCGTGGAGAAGGCTCTAGTTTTTCTGAATCCATCCCCTTGATGGTGATGTTCATCTGACGTTTCTTCCTCCATTGACGATACTTCTACATGTCCCTGTAGTTCCATATAGTTTTCCTCAATATAGAACTCTCTCGGATCAAATCCTTCAAAAGAATCGGCCGTTTTATCATTGAATTCATCGCTGAAATTCAGTTGATAATAACTATCAGGTTCTTCCATTATAGGGGAAAGAGCCTTAGGCACAAATCCTTCAAATGAATCCTGATCTACCGAATAATCTAATGGACAAAATCCTTCAAATGATTCATTTATTGTTGAGTTGAACAGATCCTTCTTCTTCCTCCTCTTCTTCCGGAGGTATCGTTAGATCTGTTTGTGTAAATCTTGTAGTATTTTTGTCAGTTATATTAGATATATCGGCCGAATTGTTCAATTCGGAGTTAATCCGAGAATCTGTATTTGCTCTTAAAGTTTTGTCAAAAGATTCTTGTAAAACTCTAAATGAGTCAGACAAGAAGGTTCGAATAATCATTATCGATCAGTCTAAATATCTCTTGTTGACAGTCTATTTGCCGCTTCTTCAACTCCTCCAACAAGTGATGATCCTCTTCAGCAAGCTGATATGAAAAATCATCGTCATCCTCGTCACTGTCCGTCCTCAGGTAAAACCGTTGGAGTCGGCGGTAATGATTCTTCATCTGATATCTCCCCCTGTTCTTCGTTGATTTCCGCATGATTCTGTTGATAATCTTCATCCTGTTGTGTAAGTTGATTCTGTAGATGTTGGCGGAAATAAGGATTTCGTAAGAGATATCTGGGAACATCAATCCATTTTCGGAGCTGTGAGAAGTGAGCCTGTATGACACCTTCCCTTTCATCTGATTGGGTACTTGGCTATATCGTATGCGAGTGTTGAGTCGTATACTTTAGTAATCACGTACGGTCCCTTAAATCTAGGTTTAAACTTGTTCGTTACAAGATTTCCTTGAAACAGAGATTTATACGCAACTTTATCACCAATGTTAAGTGGTGAAAATCTTTCAGCAGGTGACTTCCAATATTGTCGTAAACAAGGATTTCTTCTTGCACACGAATGTTGTTGTTGAACTAAGAAGTCACTTGGAGTTGACTTGATTGATGAATGCCAAGTGTTATTGTAGTTTACAACTACTTGCGGTAGTTGCAAATCCCAATCAGTTGGGTTTTGTTGAATCATCATTCGCAAAGTCTGTAGTATGGTTCGATTTACTCGTTCCGTAACTCCATTCGTTTGTGGTCGATGACTAGATGCCAATACATGCTCAATGGCAAACGCTTCCAATACTTCCTTAAAAAGTACAGAAGTAAACTCAGTTCCTTGATCAGAAAGAAGTTTCTGCGGTACCCGCGGCAAAAACGGAATAAGTTTAAACTTCAACGTTGTGCTGACGGTTTTCGCAGATTTATCTTTCATAGGTAGGACAAAGAGATACTTAGTGAAATGATCAATTGCTACAAGAGCATAAGAGTGGTTTCGAAAAGTTCGCGGCAATTGTAACAAATCAACTGCTAACAATTCGAACGGATAAGACGTTGTTATTTTAATAACAGGCGGAATAATCACCGTAGGATTATTTTTATTAAGTTGACATGTCATACAAGACTTACAAATGTCACTAGCTACATTAGCAAGTTTTGGATGCCATAGGTCTTCTCTCACCAATGCAATAAGTTTCGGTGTTCCTAAATGTCCATTCTGTAAATGTAAATCCAATACTAACCGAATTAGAAGAGGCATGGATATTACCATTCGCGGATTGTTATCATTTTGGATGAAGATTAAATCTCCAAACAAGAAAAGATGTTGTTGATATGGACGAAAGATTTCTAATCCATGTTCACGAAAAGTTATGCTTTCGTATGGATCCAATGCTTTTCTCAGTTTACGAAGAACATTGTCCTTAAATTGTTCTTGAAGTATTACCTCTTCATCAGCGCTAAATAATTCATCAAGTTCGTCGATGGTTAAGTGACAAATGTTAACGATATTTATTCTGACGCTTTTCTTTTTGCATGGTTCAAGATAGTTAAAATGTATACCGGATACATTTTGTAAGTTACAGACATCACCAGGAGTTCCATAAGTCAAAGGATTGTTGTCATTGTAGAAAACTCGTACAAGACAGTTAGATATATTAGCAAAGGCTAATATTGCTTCTGGAATTAGGAAGTTGGCCAGGTAATTTCAGCAACTTCAGCTTCTTCGTAATATTCCTGCCTTTTAGCTGATACTTAGCGGGGTGTTTGATGAGTTCCTCCGCTATGGTTTCTCTAATATCCATATGGTTATCAGGTGTCCCCTCCAACCACATAGAAAACGATTGAAATAAGGAATTTCCTCCTCCTGGCATTAGATGTACTGTATACCCTCAGGAATGAAACCTGAAACCTCAATGGGGACTATTTCCAGTTGATCATCGTGATCTTCTGGGAGTACCTCCACTGGAGACCTGGACAACGCATCGGCTACTACGTTATCTTTACCTTTTATGTAGCGGATGTCATAGTCATAATCAGTTAAATCACGCAAGTGTACGCGCGATACGTCCATCAACTGCCGCCATGTTATTCAGATATACCAGAGGCTCATGGTCAGTGAAAATAATGAATTTCTTCGAACACAAGAATGGTCGTAAAGTTTTAACTGCCCATCTCAATGCTGCAAGCTCCTTTTCCGTTGTAGAATAGTTCAGTTGAGACTTGGAAAAGGTTTTTGAGATGTAAGGATATGGGTCGATTTACGCCATCAATAGTTTGTGATAAGACTCCTCCTGCTCCAATTGACGAAGCATCAACGTGTAGTTCTAATGGTGGAGCTGTTGGGCTATAATCTGGAAAAGCCAACGTCGGTGGCTCCACCAACGCTGATTTTAATTTCTCAAATGCCTTCTGGCATTCTGGAGTCCAATTAACTGTTTTACCCCCGACTTGAGCCGAAAGTGGCTTACAAATTATTGAGCAATCGGGAATATGTCTTCTATAGAAATTCACCATGCCCAAGAAAGACCGTAATTGTTTTATTGTTGTAGGTTGTGGAA
>SEYY01000860.1:198007-231490 GCA_009176605.1 Armadillidium nasatum
CGACATCAAGATCATATGATGTATGACGATGATGACGACGACGAAGGGATGCACGGCGGCAGGCAACATGTTCAGTGTCAACAAAGCTAAATAATTTTTTTTAGGTATATTTTGTTTGTTTGTACATTCATTCATTCATATCTGCGTATAAATAAGCAAATTTTCAATCCTTATTCGTGTACGCAGATTTTAACAACAACAACAACAACAAAAGATGTTCATTAAAAATGTTCATGTCACACTCGGCATTTTTATAGTTTATTGCTAGAGGCTATTATAACAAAAAAAAAGACCTATTTATTATCTTTATATCATGTAAAAAATTTTCCAATGTTGTAAATGGTATTATTGTACGTATTATCTGCAGTCATAAACCCTTTCAATTTATTATTATTGCTGTTTATTATTATTATTATTATTATTATTATTATTGAGCAAAATAAAAATTGTTAAAATATGTAATTTCTTGAGTTATAATCTTTCGAAAAGCATTAAAATACAAAAAAAAAAAGAAAAAGCTTTTTAGAAATATTCACACGTGTTTTAGGGCAAAAAAAAAGAATCGTAGAACTTAAGCTTTAAATTTGAAGAAGAAAAAAAAAATCTTGGTTGCTGTAGAATAATAATAAAAATAATTCGAATATTTTGTAAATTTCTTATTTATTTATTCTTGATAAATGTCCTAAGTTAATTTGTAGTTTCAAAAAAATAGTCTTATCCTTATGTATAAATTTCATGTTTGTATTAAACTATAAAAACTCATTCCTTTTTGGTTATTAAAATTAAATATCTTGCTTTGTATTTTTCATTTCTAAATTTAAAAAAAAAAGTAATTTTTACATTTTCGTTTTCATTCGGAGTTTGAATTAGAATTGAGGTTGGTACCTCGTTGTAGTTGCTAATGTCAGCAGAGTTCGGTCAACACTTATTTAATGTTGAAATCTTAGTTATAAAATATATTAACTTGGTTGTGATATTTTAATGTGGCGTTATGGCGAGTAATTTTGTAAAGTTTTGTTCTGTATTTTCAAGTTCTGCTGCTCATTGAGAGTATCAGTTTTAACATAAAAGGTTTTGTGTGGATAAAATGATTAAACAATTGATCGGTGTTAGATTCCGAAAATGATTTTGTGGATAAAATAATTTAACAATGGATTGGTGTTGGATTCCGAAAAAATATAAGAAAAAAAAAAATTGTGAAGACCTTTTATAAGAAATAGGTTATATTTACTCACCTAACACCACATTCAAGTATATCGGGAACAACGTAAGGTACTATTTGTGAATAAAATAAATTTTTTTTTTTTTTTTAAAGTTATCACCATCACTAACGGGCAGAGCCCTATTCGAGGAGTGTGGTTCTTAGCCAGGGAAATTGAGTTATATGTTATTTCTGACTAAGATGATAAGTTACACAGATTATTTGGGTTTTTGGATAGGGAAACCCTGCTCCGGTACAGACCAATCAAGTTTTATTTTTTCCACCGGTGGGCGTGGTTTCAAATTCTTGATAGGCGACCTTCTCTGTAGGAGCAATTTAGAGAGAATGTGATATTGTATGTGTTGAAATAGCGTGGAATGTTGTAAGTGTTGGCTATGTTTTTAAGCGATGTGTGAATATTGAGATTAGCGTAATAATACACTTTGCCGTAAACTGTAATTAATTAACTACAGAAAATCTCCTACAAACGACAATTTTTTGTCCGTTCAGGTAACTGGGTCGGAGGTTCGAGCCTCGATCGAGTGTGTACTTTGCAGTACTCACACGAGAACGAGGTTATAAAGGTTAAATATAGAGCTCGCAATTTATTTCCATTATGAACTTACCTGCCTTTATATTTCATGGGTGGTGTCTGGATAACAGTAAACAGTATGAAAATGTGATTTTCTGAATGAAATATTTTGGATGAAGATTACTTGATATTACAACTCTAAGTGGATTTAGTAATGGTTTATGTTGATTTTTGAAAGTGAAAGAATTAAATCCGATTATACATGATTTAAGGAGTTTGAATGTTTATGCATAGAAAAATATTAATGTAAGGCTACTTACTATGTGGGAAAATTGAGATATGCTTTATTACAGAAAATAGCGGTGCACATAGTAGTCATTAAAGTTAGAAATTTCGGTGATTATCACATGGAAACAGTTTGGCATGCATAATATGCTCTTGATCGAAATTGTCGACATTATATATAAATTTTTAATAAGGGGAGGGTTCAAATTTTTTTTTTAATTTTTAGTTTTTATCCGATTCTGAAAATTTTAGTATTGAAAGCTTTTTTCCAGAAGAAAAAAAATTCCATTTTTATCGTTTATGCGAGTGATTAATCGTTTAAAAGTTTTCGCAAATTTAAGGTATGTTTAAATCTACGGTGAGGCCATGTAAAAAAATTTTTTTGGTCTGAAATTTAGTGTGTATTCCTTATTCTATTGGCTACAAAAGCTTTTAATTAAAAGAAAAAAATGAAATCGGTCTTTTGGCATACTGGTAAATAATGGAATGTGATAGGAAAAACATTCTAGATAAATATTCTATTAAATGAGTGATAAAATGTCAAATTGTAAATTGTAACCATGATTCGATGTTTAAATTACTTCAATTAGTGGCCTAGTAAAAGTAAAATTGAAAATTTTTCAATTGATTTAGAGATACTTTGGGAAAGTGCCAATTGTTTTATCAGAAGTAATTTGGAGAGCATTTTTTTTTTTTTTCCTAGTTTCTATTAGGGTTATATATTTGAAAACTTTTTTTTTTTTCTTCTTTTCTCAATAGTTGGGAAATTAAATACTCGAGGGATTGTGTTAATAACTTAATGATAAGGTTTTGGAGAGAGAGATATCATTTTTTCTTTACAATTTATCGCGTTGATAAAAAAGGATATAATGTTTCAGGTAAACCCCCCCCCTCCCTCCAAAAAAAAAAAAAAAATTCTGGGAATAAGAGCGGAGCTGACAACTTTTTGAGCCCTCGCATTGTTTATGTATTTATAAAAATAGCTCATTTCGCAAAAAGTATTCCTTCATGGAAAAAAATTTAAGATCTGGAACAGCATCTTTACAATATTTTTTTAATGAAAAAGTTTTCGTATTTATTATAATTAAATTTATTTCTGAGAATATTAAACGCAAGAATAGTTTCTTATGATCAAGATTGTAGAGTTTAGTCAACAAAGGTACCAACCAACTCATGCTTCATTCTCCATAAAAATCCGGTATAATCATTTTCCTGTCTATATCTTCGGCTCTGGAGGTATCCAGAAGGCGAGAGGGAGCGACTCCCTACAGAATAGTTAATTTTCTGGAATTTTTCATATATATATATATAAACAAGTAAAGTAAAACTTAGTTTATACGACAAATGTCTTTCAGGAGATAGTAACAAACATGTTCTTAGACCCTTAACTTTGCTTGTAGTCTTATTTCTATCTACCAAAACAAATAACCAGGTAGGTTTTCTGGTTCAGAGAAGTGAAACGTCAAAAATATGCAATTTTGTAAAAAAAAAAAAAAATTATTTCAAAGAACCCCTGATTATTCTATTCAACGAATGAAATGCAATTTCCTTCAAGATAAAATATTTTTCAATAATTACCATAATGGATTTTTGTTTTACACCTTTATTCTTCAAAAACCTGCGATATTTGTTGTATATTTATTAAACTGATGCATTGAACAATATCTAACCAGATTCATATTTTTATTTTTTTTATGAAGAAAGCTTTAACGAAAATCCCAAAAAGTTTTAAAACTATAAAGGTTATCGAATTACTGTATATAATTTATCTCCATTTTCACAAAGACAGTTTGGCCTCGGCATTTAAATATGAAAGCTATTTAAAGATCCTAGTTCCAACAATTAAATTCCAAGCATGTGATAGTATAATGACATTCCACAATACGCAGCTTTTTACTGAAAGATTAAAAAACATTCAACCACCATTACATACAGGCCAATTTCTTTTAATTTGTAACCTCGATATTTTTAATTATCGCAAATCTGGATTATATATATAAGGTTTCAAAAGGTCACAGCAAAGTTAAGGTAATGAGCCGTATTTACACACAGTTAAGTTTAAGAAATGTACTGGAAGATACAAAGAAGTTACATATCCTTTTCCCTGTTTTTTTTTTTTCTTTTCAAGAACTTGGCACAATTGCTGCACTAGTAATTTTTAAATTTTATTTAACGATGCGATCGATAAAGTTCCTTTTATTAACAACTTGACAGTTATAAAATATTAACAGTCTTTCATTTATTATGAACCAAGGTAAATTTAATAAAACTGACAAATAAAAAAATTTATTTATTAAAAAAAAAAGTAACTAAGTTAATAAGCCTCGTTTTTTAAGATACTGAGCATATTGGTCGGTGCAACTTTTAAACTTATTTATCTTTGCCCGAAGTTGTTTCCAAGTTTCCTGATCATAATTTCGGCCATCTTGAGACATTGCCTGAAATATAAAACATAAAAATACACTTGAAGTACTCGTGTGCACCTCATGGAAATATAAATTTAAAAAATATATAAATTTTTTTTTTAAATGTTCTATTTATCACCATGGAATGGGATCATCGTCCACTGCTTCATAATGTAAGCTGTAAATGTAATAATTTTCTAGTTTCTTCTCTCTTTTAGAAGAGATTATGTCCCTAGTTCCTTTTTTTTTAAATAAACTCTTAGCTCTTTTGAGTTTAAAACGATTTACAACCAAATAGTATTGATCATAACACAATCATCATACGAAATAAAAGAAGTGCCAGTCCAAATATTACTTAAAGAGTCAGCCCATAATTGTAAAATCTTACGGTGTATAATAGTTGTTGAAATCTGAAACAAAACCCTAGCTTAAAAAAGTAGAGAGATGTGGACAATTACTCCCGTCTTTTGATCTGACTTTGCAACTAGAGAAATATTAAAAACTTGTAAAACTTTACTATAAGAAAAAAAAAAAACAAAAAAAAAAAAAAAACAAAACGGTTAAAACATCATTAACATAGCGATTATAAAGGAAAACACGAGAAACGGGGAGTATGTAAACATTCGAGGAAATTTATTATTAGTATTAAGTTCTTACTGAAAGCTGTTCTATTATATTACCGATTTTATCATTGTAATCTTATTGTTATTATATTATTACAATTAATTAGCTAATTAATGGTCGTAATATGTTTGGGGGTTTGGAGTTCACAAAATAGAATTCAATAAAGAAGGCACTTATTTTGAATACAATTTTGCATCTCAACCTTTCTGAAATCTCTCTCTCTCTCACAAGCACACACTCACTCACTCTCACATTCACTCATTCACTCACTCACTCTCAAAGGTAACTGACAGTCGTGGTTTCATATCACCATTTTCTTAAGCCTCTCCAGGCAAACCTTTTATCCAGTCTACTACCCAAAATCGAAGAGGGAGCCAAAGGCGTCGTTGAGTAACGTGCCATTGGCAACCTATAAACATCGGAGGAAGCGTCAGTTGCTTTGTGGTCAATATTCTATGCTGATACAAGAGAGATATATTCGAGTTTATAATCTCAGTTGGTGCTCGACTAGCAGGTGCGTCTGTGAGCAAAGAATCAATGCTATTTGGTTGTGTATCGGTTGTAATATTCAAAGTCATGATCGCATACCGTGTACCCAGAAAAACATCATCTGATATACATAAAATAACCAAGAAAGAAAAAACGTTACAATATGAAGGAAATCTTAAATCCTGATTTTTCCTACTACTTAGAACTTTAAATTTTAATTTAACACAAACTTCTTTTTTTTTAAATATTTTATAAATATATATATATATATATATATATATATATATATATATATATATATATATATATATATATATATATATATATATATATATATATATATATATATATATATATATATATATATATATATATATATATATATATATATATCAAACTGTATTGCAAAATGAATCATGGACCTTTCAATAAGATTCAGCACCAACACTTATTCAAGCTTGGGTAAGAGATAATGTTACCCATTTTTTGATGGTTGACGATTGACTATCAGGTAACCCCAATCTTACTTGGATATATATATATATATATTATATATATATATATATATATATATATATATATATATATATATATATATATATATATATATATATATATATATATATATATATATATATATATATATATATATATATATATATATATATATATATATCACATGGCTTGTGGGATGGAATCCATTTTGATAAAATTTCATATTTTAATAATTTTGCGTAGTAATACGATTTCAAAATAAGTAGATATTACGGATATCAGAAAACTTACATTTTTTTCAATCTTATTTCAACCATCGTGAATTCAGTTTAAAAAAAAAAAAAAATTAGTATCAGTAAATTCTAATGCATGATATCGGTATGGGCTGGTTTAAAATTATTGGTATCAGGTATAGGTTAAAATTTTGGTACCGGTCCATCTCTAAAATATATATATATATATATATATATATATATATATATATATATATATATATATATATATATATATATATATATATATATATATATATATATATATATATATATATATATATTATATATATATTAGGGATGGAGTGAAGTATCGGTATATTTTTGGGTATCGGTATCGGTTACAATGACCGATACCAGATTTTTTTTTCATCACTTTGGCTTACATTTTTTCGAATGTTCAATTTCCTTGACTGTAAAGTTTCGAATACCACAAAACATTGTTTTTCTTGATTTTCCAAATTTTCAATTAATTAATTACTAATTAATCGTTAATTACAATATTTTGGCTTATATTCTATATCGCTGTAACTGCAGTTCGATTTTGGTCAAATTAGAACAGTTAACTCTTTCTATAACATAGATCAACTTGTTATTCTTAATTGTTCATTTATTTAATTACTTAATTAATTAATTAAATTGTGTAATATTTTATTAATATTGCCTAATATTTTGAAACGTCGTTTCCCGATAATTTTGTTTCCAGAACATTGATATGTTGCTTTCCGCTAGAAGTTTATTTTTTCAAATGCACAAAATTGTTTTTCAATTTATTTTCACACCATATACTTCTTACCATTTGGTTTGTTTTCTTAAATATTTTATTTTAATTTTAATCCTTAATTAATCCGTTAGTAACATATTAAGATGGTAACTATATATATATATATATATATATATATATATATATATATATATATATATATATATATATATATATATATATATATATATATATATATATATATATATATGTGTGTGGTATGTGTGTGTGTGTGTTTGTGTGTGTGTGTGTGTGTGTGTGTGTGTGTGTGTGTGTGTGTGTGTGTGTGTGTGTGTGTGTGTGTGTGTGTGTGTGTGTGTGTGTGTGTGTGTGTGTGTGTGTGTGTGTGTGTGTGTGTGTGTGTGTGTGTGTGTGTGTGTGTGTGTGTGTGTGTGTGTGTGTGTGTGTGTGTGTGTGTGTGTGTGTGTGTGTGTGTGTGTGTGTGTGTGTGTGTGTGTGTGTGTGTGTGTGTGTGTGTGCGTGCGTGCGTGGTGTGTGTGCGTGTGTGCGTGTGTGTGCGTGTGTGTGTGCGTGCGTGTGCGTGCGTGTGCGTGCGTGCGTGCGTGCGTGCGTGCGTGCGTGCGTGCGTGCGTGCGTGCGTGCGTGCGTGCGTGCGTGCGTGTGTGTGTGTGTGTGTGTGTGTGTGTGTGTGTGTGTGTGTGTGTGTGTGTGTGTGTGTGGGTGTGTGTGTGTGTGTGTGTGTGGGGTGGGGGATGTATCGCCGTCCAAAGCAATGCAAGTACCCTCCATTGGGCATAAACCGGGGAGTGACAGTATGGTCAAGACCATTCCGTTTCACTCCGTTGCCCTTTGGTTGGTTCCTTTTCGCGTTTCACCTTCTCAGAGGGTCTCTAGTGTACCCTCGCCTCATATTGGAGTGTCTATGCTCCCACTTCAACTTCCCCTGACTCCCTTCTCATGTTCCAAATTTACAAGCGCTTATTCATACATTACCTTTATAAAAAAATAAAAAATCAAAAAGAAAAAAATATTTGTGAAACTCAAAACTGTGGGAATGGACCCTCGGAGTTTTGCAGAGATCATTGCTACTAAAGTGATACTCCCTTGCATGGAGGCGTACATTCCATATTCTTTCTCTTCTACTAAACCTAACGAACTTTGGTTTAACTCTGCTTGTTCTCGTACTATTTTCCATAGGGATGATGCCTTCAGGGATTAAATCTATCCTCTGCAACACCAAAAACTCTTTTCTTCGTTGAAATGCAATAATCACTTTGGTTCTTCTTCACGCCCTTCTTGGCATTTTGCAAAAAATGTAACTAATTTTGCTTCTTCCTCTTTCCCTCCTCTAATATCTTCCGACAACGCCATTTTCCCTTCTTCTAAAGCTAAACTATTCGCTCAGACTTTTGCCTCTAATTCAGCCTTAGACTATTCCGGAGCTACTCCTCCTTCTTTAACTTCTTCCATCTCATTTATGCCTACAATTTTCTGCTCTCTCAGAGCTTAACACTAAGAAGGTATATGGTCCTGATGGTATCCCTCATGAGGTTCTCAAAACTTGTGATTCTGGGCTTGTACCCTGATTTGGTAAACTACTTCGTCTCTGTCTTTTTGCTTCAACATTCCCTTCTTGCTGGAAACGTGAGCTCATTCGGCCTGTGCCGAAGAAAGGGAACCCCTCTCTACCCTCCAACTGCTGTCACATTCTTTAACCTCCGTTCTTGTTAAAGTTTTCGAATCTCAATTAGAAGCATCTCAATTCTTCAAATCTTATCTCTGATCGCTAGTATGACTTCCATAAGAAACGCTCTACTGGTGATCTCTTTCTATTCTCTCTGACTCTTGGTCTTCCGCTCTACGATATTTCGGTGAATCTTTCCCCATCGCGCTGGACATTTCGAATCCCTTCGATAGGGACTGGTACAAAGCTTTGATTTCTAAACTTTCCTCTTTCAGAATTTATCCTTCACTTTGATTTTCTTTCTGGTCGTTCTATAGCTGTTGTTGTAGACTACCACCATTCATCCTTTAAATCTGCTAATAGTGGTGTCCTATCCCCAAAGCTTTTTAAACTTTTAATTAATAATCCTCTCTATTACTTCATTACCTATCCGATCCTATGCTGATGATCTCACCCATCATTACTCCTTTCAGTTTGAAAGGCGCCCCGCCCCTCCTAGCAACAGTTAATTGACGCTAGAATGTTGGCCTTGGAATATCTGACCTCTGATTTTTCTTGCACTTCAAATTGAGGAAGAGAAAACATAGTCTTTTTCAATCCCTCAAAAACTCAGTTCCTCTATTCGAGACTATCTACTACAAAACTATGACATCTTCTAAAACACGCAACTCAAGCCTTCATCTGTCCTTAATAATCTCTAGTGGTCTTTCTTGGAAGGATCACATTACTTCTCTTTCTAAACAAGCTTCTAAGAGGTTGGGTGTTCTGTTGCACATTCATGAATTTTTTTTATGCCAATCCAATTGCTTTCTCTTTATAGGGGTGTTGTTCTCCCCTGTTTGGAATAAGCCTCATACATCTAGGGTAGTTCCACTCACACAGCTCTCCTTAACAAGGTGGAGTCTGGCTTTTCGTCTTAATTAATTCTCTCCAGTCTCTTTCTCTTCTGAACTCTTCCGTTGCTTTTCTCCTCCATTGAGAACACGCTTGTGTAACACGATTTTCTACACAGTCTTATCCTTTCTCTGTTCAACTGTCTGATCCCAGACTTAACAGCTATGCCTAATCTTATATGTACTCAATTGGTAAAGTCTGGAACACACTCCCTTTTTCTGTTTTCCCAACTTCTTTTGGCTTGCACACTTTCAAGAGCCGTGTATGGGTGCATGTTGTCGTTTAACGATTAGGATCTGTATTGACCCAACTCTGGTGGAAATTAGTAGGTTTCTGGTTTTTACCCACCAGAGGATATATATATATATATATATATATATATATATATTATATATATATATATATATATATATATATATATATATATATATATATATTATATATATATATATATATATATATATATATATATATATATATATTATATATATATATATATATATATTATATATATATATATATATATATATATATATATATATATATATATATATATATATATATATATATATATATATATTATATATATATATATATATATATATGGAGCCAAGATAGAGAGAAGTTAGGAGAGGTGATAAGAAGTTTTGCTGAAAAGCTAAAATAGGTGGAATTGATCGTGAACGTTGAAAAGACAGAACTGTTAATAATTAGAAGGGAGGAGGAGGAGGGAGAGGAGCTTGTGCTGAAGGTGCATGGCGAGGAGGTGATTGTGGTAGAGAGATGTGAGTATTTGGGGAGGGGAAAGTATTCACAAGGGATTTCACAGATTTAGATGGAGGCGAGTACTGGCCCCACTGACAGGCCCCTAGAGCCTTACTTGGATCGATATATATATATATATATATATATATATATATATATATATATATATATATATATATATATATATATATATATATATATATATATATATATATATATATATATATATATATATATAAATATATATTATATATATATATATATTTATACAGTTAAAAATTGGTGTATCGGTATCGGTAAATTTTTAGGTATCGGTGAATTTGAAAGTCTTAGTATCGGTATCGGTAAAAATTTTGGTATCGCTCCATCCCTATATATATATATATATATATATATATATATATATATATATATATATATATATATATATATATATATATATATATATATATATATATATATATATATATATATATATATATATATATATAAAGGTCTTGCCTCGACACTGCACTAGTTTTATAGAATCAATAATTGGGTGTTGTCTTGAGCAGACCAACTGCTCTAAAGCTGTACATAGTAATCCAATTAAGATTGGGGCTACCTGATGGTCAATCGTCAACCATCAAAAAATGGGTAACATTGTCTCTGACCTAAGCTTGAGTAAGTAGATCATGCATTGTTTGTTGGTGCTGAATCTTAAAGAAGGGTAAATGATTCATTTTGGAATACAGTCTGACCTAGTAGTTTTACCACACCTTCCAGAACGGTCTGCTAGTACACGGCAGCCTAGGTTATAACAAATTTTTTCCACAAAAATTGCTCCATCGTAACACTTCTCAGCAAATCATCACAGAAACTGGATGATCTCTCTGGAATTCATGGCCTACCAGATCTACGGTGATCTTTCACATCACTAGTGTCCTAACATATAACTATGGAATGATACCCAAACATACAGTTAATACCTGGTGGCTGCAAAATCTTGAAAATGGTACACTTTCTATACCGCACTTATGTAATGCTATAACATAAATACAGTTTTGTTTATCATCCCACTCCATAGTTCCTTAATATGCAACCTACAAAAACAGCGTCTAAGCTAAAAGTGTGAATGTTAAATATTGGCAACTTGAATGTACTATTTTCTTATTAGTCTATAGCAACTTCAATTTTGTAAATGCATTTTTGTAAGTACTGAGTACGTAAATCTTATGCTGCCCTGAACTCACTAACCTACTCAAAAAAATTACAGAATTCTATTAAAGAAAAGAAAAATTCTAATTACATTTTAAATGTAAAAGAATTGACTTAAAAATATATACAGTATATTTTTTCCTACCTTGTAATCTTCTCCATAAGTATCTAATAAATAAGTAAGATATTCGACTGTTCTTTCTGGTAATCTTAAATTATAAGGTTTCGTTTTTTGTTTTTGTTTACATTTAGTTGTTAAACTTTTTACCTGGAATTAAATAAATTCAACCATGAATAAAAATAAAAATAAATTTTTTTTTAGCGTAAATAAATAAAAAAAAATTTTTTTTAGTGTAAATAAATAATTTTTTTTAGAGTAAATAATTTAAAATGTTTTTAAAAATTAAGAATTATAAACATTTTTTTTCCTAATTATCCTAATTATGTTTCCCAAAAGTTGTGAAGTAGAATTTAAAATTCCTTCTAGAAAAGCTTATTTGAAAGTGAACCATAAAAAGTTTAAACTACAATTAACAGACCATAAACTTCATTAAATAAAACATCTAGTTTAACAACGGCTGAAATAGAACCTTCATGTTTTGTTGTGAAAAAGAGAACACAACCGAACTACACCATTTTAATGTGATAAAAGTCAGCTCATACATGAATAGTTCGACAACTTTTTTTTTTTATGCTGGGTAGCACTAAAGTTTAATTTTTAAGGCCTATTAAGTTTAACTGTTTTTTCGTGTAAGCCAAATTAAATTTAATTTTAATAAGAAACCCTTTCCTATTGTTTATAACTTCATTTACATAATTTGGAACAAATAATTAATTTAATTATTAATGAATTATCCTTCATCACTCTTTTTTAAAATTTAGGATTGAAGATTACTCAAAATACTCACAAAATCTGTTTCCACTTTTCTTTCCTTTGATTTTTTATAATCATTTTCTTCTAATTCTAATGCTTCATCTTTGAACTGAAGAGAAAAAACATGTATTAAAAAAAAAAAAAAAAAAAAAATTATAGAAATAAAAATAAGAATTCATACAAAATTATTAGGAACAATAATTCTTAAACTGAAAATAATATCCATACTATTTATAATGCCAAAGAGACGAATAAGTATAACAGTAGAGTAATAATGTCACAAATTAACTGACAAACAAAGAGAAACAATACAAAAAATGTTTTGCTTTCCTAAAATAAGGATATTTTATGTTTACATCTCAAGGCTAATTTAATTACCCAATATATCTTTAATTAATGGTATCAAACTTTATAACTCTAATAGAATAAATCTATAAACAATTTAATAACCTCAAAATATAAGTACGCAAGTTAAGGAAATGTTATCAAAATGAGTCAATCACTCTTACCCTTTCTGTCAAAAAAGCTAGTGATAAATATAGTGGATTAAATACAATACTTACGGTTTTTGGTACCATTGCTTTCCTTAAATGGTAGAGAATACCCAACTTGCTACAGTTTTCCTGGGCACTTTTCTTTTTGTCCCATAGTTCTTGTTTGGTCTCTCTATAATATATATATATATATATATATATATATATATATATATATATATATATATATATATATATATATATATATATATATATATATATATATATATATATATATATATATATATATATATATATATATATATATATATATATTAGGGATGGGCTGGATAACCGGATACGGATATCTGGTTTTTACTACCTATTACCGATTAATCGGCCTTTCATCAAGGACACCTAATAAGTAATGAGTTATTATTATTAATTAATGATAAATTATTACTTATTATTAATTTAAATTAATACCGAGAAAAAGCAGTTATCAACATTATTATTTATTACTAATAACTATGCATGTTTTCATTATTAATGTAAATCATTTTTATTGCTTACTTTTCAGATATATTAAAAAATAAAAATTTAAAATTTTAAAGATAACTCTAGATTCTAGAATCTCGATTATAGAGATATAAATAATTAAAAATTAATTACTTTGTAACGAAAGCAGTATGTCAACCAGTTATTGTTGGAAGTATTTTGATGTTCATCCTAAGGATAACAGTAAATGTATTTGTAAATTATGTAAAGCCACCATATCAAGAGGTGGAAAATCTGCAAAAAGTTATACCACGTCAAATATGTTGAACCACATTAAGAAAATTCATTCAGATGAAGCAAAAGCTGAAACGGATAAGCTGAAAAGGCAATATGATTGGTCACAGCCAAGTACTTCAGAAGCAAGTTGCAGCAACTATGAGCCTCCAAAAAAAGTTCAACCAACTATACAATCAGTTTTAGAAAAGAGTAAAATTTGGAATATTAACGATCACAAGTCCCAAGAGATACATTATTCTGATAGGAGAAATGATAGCTGTTGATATTCAACCATATTCTTTAACATCTGACATTGGATTCCAAAGGCTTATTGCAAAACTCTGTCCTAATTACAGAATTCCATCAAGAAAATATTTCACAGACAAAATATTCCCGGATATATTTATGAAAAGTAAAAGCAAAAATTCAGACATCGCTCGATGAAATTAGCAGTCTTTCTTTGACCACAGACATTTGGACAGCTTCAACAAATAATGCTCCATTTCTGAGTGTGACAGGTCATTGGCTTTCAGATGAGTTTGAACAATGTAGAGCTGTGCTTAGAGTTGTTCCTTTCCCTGGTTCACATACAGCTGAAATAATAAGTGAACAACTACACATTGTTCTGAATGAGTATAAGATCTCCAACAAAATTTTTCTTGTACTACGAGATTCCGCCGCAAATATGGTTGGTGGTATGAGGGGAGTGTGGTGTACAGTCACTATCATGTTTCATACACACATTGCAACTTTCAGTAAATGAATCAATATTTTCGCAAAAGGCTGTGAGCAATATAATTGCAATTAGCAGAAAAATAGTCTCACACTTTAATCATTCTTCCATTAGCGATTAGCAAATTAACTGAAATCCAGGAGCAGCTTAAATTAGACAAACATAAAACTGATTCAAGATGTGTCTACTCGATGGAATTCAACATATTATATGCTGAAAAGAAATTTAGAACAGCGAAAAGCTCTTATAATGTATGCTGTTGACAATAACATTCCAACTTTATCAAGTTACCAATGGACAATTGTTGAAAAAGTTGTCCAGTTATTAAGTCCATTTGAAGACATCAGCAAAGAATCAAGTAACAGAACATCAACTATATCAATGATAATCCCTACAATATTAGCTCTCAGATTATTTCTATTAAAAGCTACCAAACCTACTGGTGAATTTAGTGGAATTATTTCAACTGTTGAAGAATTCAGTGCATCAATTGAAAAAAGATTTGCATCATACGTAAATGAAAAATTTCTGTGCTTGGCTACTTTTCTCGATCCCAGATTTAAATTGAAATTTCAAAAGGATGACATTAAAGAAGACACTATTAAGAAATGGGTTATAGATATTGTAGAACATCAAGCTGAGATAAATTCTATTGAAAGTCAAACAGGAGACAGCTCTTCTAATGACGATCAAGATAATGAAACTTATGAAAGTGTACCTAAAACTGTTTCCCTTTCAAAACTGTTAGATGATTTTGAGTCAAATAAGCCTATGAAAATAAATTCAGACTTAGACGTTGCAAGTACAACAGATGTGCAACCCAAACTCAAGAGGAGTAAATCTGTTACTCGTAGATGCGCAAAGGAACTGGATCAATATTTAACTATACCAACACTTCAAAGAAGCGAAGACCCATTTCTTTGGTGGAAAAAGACACGGGAGACTTTACCAATATTGAGCAATTTGGCTTCAAAATATTTAAGCGCACCACCATCATCTGTTGAGTGAAAGACTCTTTAGTACAGGTGGTAATATCTATGAACCTACAAGGAATAGGCTGTGTCCTGAAAATGGGGAAACTCTTTGTTTCTGCATTATAACTTAAGAGTATTGAACTTTAAATACTGATGAGCTTGAGAGCTGAGATAGAAGACAACATGAATTGAAGAGGCAACAGTATAAACAGAAAACAAGGAAAACTGTCAAAATTTAGTAGTATTTTTATGCAATTTGTATGTATGTATTTGTATTAACAATGAGTCAATTATAATATGTTAATGTTTCATAATTTATGAATAATTTCTTAAATTATATATATAAAAAAAAAAAAAAAAAAAAAAAAAAAGGCAAAAAGCCATAATAGCAGCCAGACACAAAATGACTAACAATTTTGAAAATTATATTGGTATTGTTATTTGTTACTGTGTCGAAGCTATCTGATGATTAACTTGGCAGTTATGAAATGGTCTTGTAAAGGTTGGTTTGTTCTGGTAAAGGATTTAAACAATCGGCCGATTAATCATGTGAATAGCTGATTACCGATTAATCGGTAATGGCCGATTACCGATTATCTGCCGATTAATCGGTGCACCCCATATATATATATATATATATATATATATATATATATATATATATATATATATATATATATATATATATATATATATATATATATATATATATATATATATATATATATATATATATATATATATATATATATATATATATATTTTAATGAGATTCACATGAGAAACGTTCAAGGGTTTAAATGACACCACAACAAAATGAGAAAAAAATACTGCAATCAAAAATTATAAGTGAGATGATGAAAGGTAACTGAGGAGAAAAAGCCGTAGAAAGTGTGTTGGAAGACTTTTTCAGTAAAGTGCATTAAGGAATGAAAATAACAGTTAAATCTGGAATCAAGAAAGCTGGAAAGAAACAGGAAACAAGTGTAGATGAGTTATATAAGCTCCTCAAAGGAGAAGGTATAAGACAAGTGAGTAACAATGAGCAATGTAATAGATACTGTATAAGTTGTGATGTAACGGTTCAGTGGACAGAAAAAGATTTGTAAGGTTTAATAAAGGAATGAAAACTAAAGTGATGAAAAACCATAGTTATCACTTTCAAGAAGAGCTGTGACTTGATCCACCTGAGATTTGTAACATGTACAATGTGATAAAAAATGTCATGAAAAATGGATACACCAAGAAAATTGAGGATAGGGTAATGCTATAGTTATGTGGAAGAATTAGTTGAGTAGCTACATAAAGAAACTGATAAATTTAATATTGAATTGTTTTCTCTGTTCTCATTAAAATTACAACAAGGATAAAAGATTCTTTGCTCCAAAGCCATCCTCCTACAATCTGTGATTTTCTGCTAGACAGATAGTCAAAAATAAGAAAAATGTAAGGTGGAGTCATTAGTATGAGGGGAAAGATGACAAAGTGATAGATAAAAAGAAAAAAAAAAACCCTACCTGTACTTTATCTTATTATAAAGATATAGTACAGATAGAACAGAACCATGTGGGAACAGATCAATATAAATAGATTCAGAATGTATGTTAGCTATCTGTAACAGTTCCAAAAAAAAAAAAAAAACAAAAAATTGTAGATATTAAACAAATATTAGGAAATTTGTAAACCAAAGCTTTGTGACAGACAATATTGAAATCTTTCGGTATTTCTAAATCAACAGCAAAAGCTGCACATAAATACTGCAAGCCAAAGAGCAAAGAATTAAAGAAAAGATACCTACAATTAAAAGTGATGATAAAGTTTTTACTAAATAATAATCATATTTATTGTTTACAATTAATTAAAGCTGAAAACTGATGTAAACCTGAAGTAAAATCAAACATTTTAATTTCTACAATATAAAAATAAAAGTACTTCATTACTTACTGTTTAATCGCTTTCATCATGTTATCACTTGTAGTAGACTCTTTAAATTTTTTATAATCTCTTTTGGCTTTATATCTGTATTTGCCAATTTTTCGTTTTCTCTGCTTTGTACTTCCCATTCTGATATATAATATGAATTAATTATATCTGTTCTAAATTTAAAAAAATATCAATTAATGGTGCAAACACTTTTACTATTGCCCAAAAGAATGTTAAGCAGGAGTTTTATAATATAGTTAGCAGACTTGGGTCCAAATACAGGCTACTGTACTTAAGTACCAAAGAATTGTTCAAGTACAAGTACAAGTGTGTATATATATATATATATATATATATATATATATATATATATATATATATATATATATATATATATATATATATATATATATATATATATATATATATATATATATATATAATATTATATATATATATATATATTTAAAGAAGTAAGAAGAAGAAGAAGAGAAGAGAAGAGAGAAGTCGCCTGGAGGTTTGGAAGGAGTTATGAGAAGGAGAGGGAGTTTAGTTTTTCTTTACATGTTGTATATGATGTTTTCGTTTTTCAGGTTTTCAGGATATTGATAAAGTTAAGGTGTAGGGTCATAGACTTCTCCCTTTTAATATATTTGTGATAAGTTAATAAGTTAAGTTATTAAGCTTAAAGTTATTTAGTTATAAGTCGTAGAGTGTGCAACTCTAATAGAAAAAGGAAGATTTATTTTTTAAGCAGTAACTAGGAACAGAGTACAGGCAGATTAGATATCAGGGTTGTCTTTTTCACGGTGGGGTATCTGGGTTGCTATAAGTTCTGAGCGCTCAGTGTTGTAGTTGTCCTGGGGGCCGTAGGGTGGATTGGACTAATCTCTGTTATCTGATTTGGTCTCAAGAAAGGACCACTAAGAAACAGAGGATTCCTAAAAGGTAAGATTTCAATCTCTGTACTGTATCAGTGTTACCTAGGCTAGCTTTATTCAGTGGTAGCAGAGCGTAGTTACGAAAAAGGCATCAGCATGGCGATGAAAGGTGGAAGGGAGGAAGAACAACATTATCAGGAGAGAAGGTATAGGGGTAAAAGAGTATGCCCTACTTTTGAAGGTATAGAGGGAGAAGACTATGATATGTGGAGAAAAAGAGTGATGCTGTGGTATAACCTGGAGGGTAAATATTTGGAATGTCCAGGAGGTGAGATTATGCTTAGTTTAGGAAAAAAAGCATTTCAAAGTGTTTACACATTGAAATTGAGGGTTTGGAGAAACAAGTAGGGATGGAAAAGGTATTGGAAGGTTTGGATAAGAGATTTGGAAAAGAGAGAAAGAGAGATAGGTATGATGGATTAATTAACATCTGTGAAGGAATAGGGAAGAAAGAGACAAAGGAATGGCTGGTACAAGGTCAGGACTTTAGTACGGGTAAGGTTGAGGAAAGGGAGATCAAAAGATTAAACCCAAAGAACAGATATGGAAAAACTATGAAGTGCATCGTATGTCGATCTGAGTATCATTTCGCAATGTCATGTCCTATGAAAGGTAAATGGAAGAAACAGGAGGAAAGAGAAGGTAGGAGGGATCAGAGAAGTGATCAGACAGAACAAATACAGCAAAGAGGAACTTTAGTCGGTGGTTTTGGAAGAGGAAGAGGAAACTTTCTTGAAAGCATTAAACAGCAGGTAGGAAAAATGAGAGACAAGGAAAAATGAGAATCCAAGAGCTTTCATGGGAAAAAGAATGGAAAAGAAGAATTGAATGAATATGGTAACATTTGGCCGATTGTAGACACAGGGTGTAGTGCCAATGTAATAGGGGAGAAGTGGTTAGGCTATGTATTGGGAAGCATGTGCTGGAGAGAAAGAGAAGAGGTTAAGAACACAATGGAAGTAATAGAAGGGAGTTATGTTTTTGGGGAATCTAATTATAAAGCGGTTAAAAGATTAAGAATACCATGTTCATTATATAATTGGGATTTTTATTTAATAACAGATGTGGTACAAGGAGACATACCATGGTTATTAGGGAGGGAATCTTTAAGGAAAATGGGGGCAAGTATTAATTTAAATGATTATGAAATGACAATAGGGGCTTTTAGGAACATCAGAGTTCCGTTAAGAGTTGATGAAGAGGCATTTAAGGATTAGTTTAAGAAAAGGTATAAAGAAGGAAATATGGTGGGAGGGTAATGTGAAAAATAGTTTAGAAGATAAACAGGAAAGGAAAAAAATTCTAAAAAGACTGCATGTTCAGTTCGGGCATCCTAGCAAAGAAAGATTAGGGGAATTGATTAAGGATGCATATAGAGATGAAATGGAAAAGGAGACGCTGAGAGATATCAAGGAGGATATAGGGGAATTGAGTGATAATTGTGAGGTATGTATAAGATATAAAAAAAACTCCTAGCAGACCCACAGTGGGGTTATCACTAGCAAAAAGATTTAATGAAACTGTAGCCATGGATTTAGGTGAATTAGAAGGAAATAAATTTTTGGTGATGTTGGATTTAGGAACAGGGTATTGTCAAGCAAGCTGGGTAAAGAATAAAGAGCCAAAGGAGATAATAGGTAAAATTCTGGAAAGATGGATTAGTATATTTGGTGCCCCAGAAAGGATTATAAGCGACAATGGTCTTGAATTTCAGAATGAGGATATGAAACTACTGTGTGAGAGATTTAGTATAAAGCAATTGGCAACAGAAGCTGAGAGTCCATGGAGTAATGGGAGGTGTGAAAAGATGGTGGGGACTGTTGAAGGATTCTATGAGAAAGATGAAAGAAGAAGGGTGTAATAAGGAAACATGTTTACTTTGGTCAGTTGGAGCTAAAAATTGGATGCTAGATAAAGGAGGATACACCCCTAATCAATTGGTATTTGGTAGGAATGGAAAGTTGCCAAACAATACGGTTGAAGAAGAAAGAAGTATGGGGGTAGTTGGTAACGAAAGTGAACAATTAAGGGAGACAATAGAAGGAATACATAAGGCAAGAGAGGCTCATGTGAAACAGGAAGCTGAAGATAGGGTGAAGAGGGCTATGAAAGGTCAAATAAGAGAACATAAGTTAGAATTAGCTGAACCAGGAGAAGAGGTGTATTATAAAAGGGAAATAGATAATAATTGGAGAGGCCCTGCTAAAGTCATAGGTAGAGATGGGAAGACGGTGATAGTAAAACATGGAGGTACTTTGCGAGAAATTGCTAGAGTTCATATTACAAGGTTAGCGGGTATTGAACAGAAAGATGAGAGAGAGAGTGTTGCAGTAACGAATGAAGATGATAATGACCTTAGTGAAAAGGTGGATCAAATAGGGGATACGAAAAAAACGAATAATATCATAGAAAATGAGGAAGACGAGTGGCAGGAAGTGGAATACTATAGAATGCAGGAAGAGGAAGAAGAACAACATAGAGAGGAGGATGAACCAGATGAGGAAGCTGAGGAAAGAAGGGTGCCGCCAAAAGTCAAGGTTGGAAAAAGGTATAAAGCTACTAAAAGAGAAAGTGGGGATAAAGTGAAGGTTAAAATACTCAGTAGAGCAGGGAAAGCTACAAGCAAGAAATGGAGTGATAGTTTTAATGTTCAGAACATTGAGAATGGAGAAGAGGGTTGGATCGACTTTAGAGACCTAACAGATGTAGAGGAAATCAGCGACCAAGAAGAGGTATGGCTGGGTAATAGTCTGCAAAGTGAAAGAGTTTTAAGTGCGAAATTGTGTGAAATAGAGAACTGGGAAGAAAATGATGTTTTTAAAAGAGTAAAAGATAAAGGACAAAAGAGAATATCCTTAAGATGGGTGATTACAGAGAAGATTCAGGATGGAGAGGAGAAATGTAAAGCAAGATTAGTTGCTAGGGGTTTTGAGGAAGAAGGAGAGGAGCTGGTAACGGAGTCACCAACATGTTCAGGAGAGGTGTTGAGGATGTGCCTGACTATTATGAAAATGAAGGGATGGAAATGTAATTCCATTGATATTAAAACAGCATATTTACAGGGAGACAGAATAAAAAGGAAGGTTTGGGTTATTCCTCCCAAAGAGGCTAAGGAGAAAGGACTATGGGAGTTAAAGAAGACAGTGTATGGGTTAAAGGACGCAGCAAGGGTATGGTTTGATAAAGTAGTAAAGATTATAACTGAGTTGGGAGGTGTGAAAAGTAAGTTAGAACCAGCATTATTTGTTTGGAAAAAAGAAGGAAAAATGATAGGTATCATGTGCACTCATGTTGATGATTTTTGTTTTGGAAGCAACAAAGAGTTTTTTTGAGAATATCATTGGAGGCATTAAGAGTCGATTAAAGATAGAAACGGAGGAAGTGTCTGAATTTAAGTATATTGGGATAAATATAGAAGAAAGAGAGGAAGGAGTTTGGTTAGAACAGAACAAATACATCGACGATATAAATATACCTGAAAGTAGAAATTTCTTCGGAAACAGAGAAATGGAAGGAAAAGAATTAACTCTATATAGATCATTGGTAGGTCAAATGAATTGGATCAGTTGTCAGACAAGACCAGATCTATCTTATTATGTAAGTGAAAGGAGTAGATACTTCCGTGGAGGTAAAGTAGAGGAAATGAGAAAGGTGATAAACATACTAAAAAGAGCAAAAAATATGAGGGTAGGTGTTTTGTTAGGTAAACTAAAAGACAAAGTAGAAATAGAAGTTTTTACAGATGCATCATATGGGAACAGTATCGATGAAAGTCCCCAGATAGGCTATATAGTAGCATTGAAGGATAATGAAGGTAATAGAAGCCCGATTGTATGGAAATCGAAATGTGTCAGGAGAGTAGCAAGATCCACAATTGAGGCTGAAGCTATAGGTCTGATAGAAGGTATTGAGGCAGGTATTTTTTTAAGTGAATGTTGGTTGGAAATGATGGGAGGCGATAGATTAAAAGTAAAGGTGTATACCGACAGCAAAACACTAAAAACTGCCATATACTCTGAAACTAAAGTGTTAAGCAAAAACCTAAGGATAGATTTGGCATGGATTAAGTGGGTCTTAGAGATGGAGAAGATTGAAGGAGTAGAATGGGTAACGACAAAATGTCAAATAGCTGATGTATTTACGAAAGGTAGAGTTGATAGTAATTTGATTAAAGAGTATGTAGAGGGGAAGAGAGGAGGAGAGAGAAAGGTATAAGATTGTATATTTTTGTTAGGTGTAAGAAGAAGAAGAAGAAAGAAGAGGATAAGAAGAGAGAAGTCGCCTGGAGGTTTGGAAGGAGTTATGAGAAGGAGAGGGAGTTTAGTTTTTCTTTACATGTTGTATATGATGTTTTCGTTTTTCAGGTTTTCAGGATATTGATAAAGTTAAGGTGTAGGGTCATAGACTTCTCCCTTTTAATATATTTGTGATAAGTTAATAAGTTAAGTATTAAGCTTAAAGTTATTTAGTTATAAGTCGTAGAGTGTGCAACTCTAATAGAAAAAGGAAGATTTATTTTTTAAGCAGTAACTAGGAACAGAGTACAGGCAGATTAGATATCAGGGTTGTCTTTTTCACGGTGGGGTATCTGGGTTGCTATAAGTTCTGAGCGCTCAGTGTTGTAGTTGTCCTGGGGGCCGTAGGGTGGATTGGACTAATCTCTGTTATCTGATTTGGTCTAAAGAAAGGACCACTAAGAAACAGAGGATTCCTAAAAGGTAAGATTTCAATCTCTGTACTGTATCAGTGTTACCTAGGCTAGCTTTATATATATATATATATATATATATATATATATATATATATATATATATATATATATATATATATATATATATATATATATATATATATATATATATATATATATATATATATATATTAAGGAATGGAGTAAAGTATCAGTATATTTTCAGGTATCGGGTATCAGTACCAGTGAATTTTATCAGTAAATTTGAAAGTCTTAGTATTGGTATCAGTATCGAAAAAAATTTTGGTATATGAATGGATAAAGTATCGGTAAGTATCGATATATTTTCAGGTATCGGTAACGGTAAATTTTAAGGTATCGGTATCGGTGAATTTGGAAGTCTTGGTATCGATATCAGTAAAATTTTTGGTATCACTAATCCATCCCTATATATATATATATATATATATATATATATATATATATATATATATATATATATATATATATATATATATATATATATATATATATATATATATATATATATATATATATATATATATACCTTATAGTCATTAACATGTAAATTATGCCATTGAAACCCATTCCTAAATTCTGAATTTATAGCAAACAATATAGTAAAATACGCAAGAATTTTAGGGAAATTAAGAGAAATAGTAAATAAAAAATATTTTACAATAATTAAGCTTTTATTAATTCTGTAGTCCTTTTAATTTTTCCTCAAGTGTAAAAACTAAAATCAAAATTCTATTGTTGCCTTCCTCAAACAGAGCTTCAAAATCCTTTTGTCAGTCAGTCAACAATCATTCTGGGAGAAAGACTTTTCCTGTGATGACGAAGATTCTTTCCACAGGTGCAGAAGATGCTCAAATAGCCAAATATTTCTGTGTCAGCTTTGTCATGTTTGAAACTTCTCAGAATTTTTCCAACAATCTGTACATTCTTCAGAAATACAAAGTGACTGAAATATTTCTGTATTTCAATATTAATGTGCTCCTGCATTTGGTATGAATCTGGCGAGTTTCAAGTTGAGAAAGCCATAAAGCTGATCAATTTCTTCCTCTCTGATGGAGGGTTTCATGATTGATCCTAGTATATTCTCTCATAATGCAATAATGACATTAGAAGCTTTTGCAGCTTTTAGGAAAATAAACTGTGCTGTTGCTAATAAGGAAGCACTTCTTTTACCTTTTTCCTTTTCGGATAATCAGTCTAGTTGAAACCTATGATCTACTTGGAAATTGATGTCTTTCATATTTTCATACAACTGAAGATACTTTTGTGTGAATTTTTTAGTCAGAATATCGGTTCTATTATATTTTCAATGCTTTTGCTCAAGATGATACATTCATCCTTGAACATGATGTGGGAAATTTAGGTAATGTATATTTATTTTGTCTCAAATTTTTTTTGTTAAATGGTTACAAGTGAGAGAGAATATATGGATGACATATGACAAATTATATCTCACTTTCTTTCTTCCATTTCATTGTCGTAGCTTATAGCGAATAATTCTTCAGTTTAGTTTGATATGATACAACTAATCGTTCATATAGTGGAATGTTACTTATTTCAAACTAGGGTTGCATTGTGTTATTTCATATGCTTATAAACCCAGATGTTATGGTTAATTCTAATACTTATTATGCTTTGCTTTCAGATATGTTTGTCTTTCATTCAATGTTCAATGGCTAATAACTGCTATATCCTTTTCAGTTCTGAAATGTTATCCTTTCTTTCTACTATATGCAACTGTCACACAGCATTTACAATGATTCTTTGCTTACACTGAAATCCTCATATACGCTCCAACAATAAGTGTTTCAACTGTTTGTATTGTGGTTAGGTAATTTGGGAGGGTTTATTTTGGGCACCACTGCATGCCTAAACACAGAACATAAGCCTATAAATTACATTTCTCACATTCCCAGACTTTCCCTTACAATGGGCCTATTTTGGAAAAAAATGTCATCCAAAACTTTAACAAGAAATGAAACCACAATCAAGATATAAGGCAGTTAAAGATTGCATTACGCTTATTAGGAGGAAATGCAGAAGGGGATTTTAAGTTTAAGCCTTAGCTTGTTTATGATTCAGAAAATCCCAGGGCTCTAAGATGGTTTAATAAGTTAACCGTAACAGTTATTTGGCATTCAAATAAAAAATCATGGATAACCAAAACTATCAAAGAAGATTTGAAAAGATTACTGAAAGAGTCAGAACATCGACTTCAAAGTCCTTTTAATTTTAGACAATGCCCTTGGCCATCCTACTTCTCTCAATCAAACTGAAATGTCAAAGTCGTATTTTTGTCACCGAATACGACCTCTCTGTTGCAACCAATGGATCAAGGAACAATACAGACATTCAAAGCTTTTTATCTCCGAAGAACATTTGTGCAAGCTCTAAAGGTAACAGATAGGAAAATCAAAACTTCTTTACCAGAATTTTGAAAAAAATACAACATACGACAAGCAATTGAAAATATTCAGATATCATGGGAAGAAATCACTGAATCTAACATGCGATCCATTTGGAAACATGTCCTGTCTCACTGTGCAAATGACTTTATATGTTTTTAGAAACAAACTAACATAATTATTGATGAAATAAATTTGTTACCATTGAAGTAGATTGTGCAAATGTATATGAATTAATTGATTCACATGCACAAGAGTTAAGTGAAGATGATTATCTTCAATTGGATGAACAGTGTGCATATGAAGCAGAAGAAGATAACCAAAATGAGCAGACAGACAAGCAAATTAAAGAACTCAATTGAGTCTTCTGTCACATTGAAAGCACAAAAGAAATCTTACTCAATGCTGATCCTGACTTTGAAAGGAGCCTGATCAATTCATCTTCGTAATTTTGACAAATGAAAAAATTTTATTCCCTTGAAAGACCCTATTATCAAAATTTTTGGTATTTTTTGTATACAAAATTGTTTTTCTAGCTTAATTTTTTTAAAAAATAATCATTTTGTCTACCTAGTTTCTATAAACTTACTAAAAAAAAAATTGATTAAATGTGTCTTTCTCATCAGTGTAATTATTTTTTTTGTATATTGAAACTATGAAGGTGAATTGTTTGAGGAAAATAATTTTTTAAACTAAAAATACTAAAAAAAATTAACTGTTTAAGAGTTATAACTACCATGATTTAACAACACAATATACAGCATTAATAGCGTATTTTCCTTTGGCTTTGTAGTACCAGGTTGCTGCATCAGTGTTGGATGAAATGGAATGAATTTTTTAGCTTTTTCAAAGCTAAAAATATTTATAAAAAAAAAAAAAATGTTTTGAAACTATGAAGAAATATTATGAAATAAAGTAAATTATACATATTAAATTTTTTAAAAATTTATTCTACATTATTGTTATGTTTTTATAGACCAAGCATTCACTAGGGTGGCCAATTAGGCCAACTTGTTGGTCATTAGGCATACTTTAAGCTAGGTTAGGTTATCAAACTAGTTGAACAACCTAAACTAGATTTAAAAGATAAAAGTTCACCTAATGGCAAGCAAGTAGCCCTAACCTAGCGAATGCTGGACCTTTCAGAATGTTTTAAAAATTTAATATGCATAATTTTTTTTGTATCTTAATATTTTATTTTTGTATTTTCATTGTAGAAAATTTGTTAAATCTTTTTAGCTCTAAATTATAAAATTTTGCATGAATCCATCCGACATTGAGGCAGCAACCACGGGATGCAGGTTTAGTGTACAAAATCATTTAACGTGCCTCACCAAAAAAATTTTTTAGAACCATCATTAAAAATAAAACTGCTCCTGTGCATTATAGAATTACCAAATTTTGGTAACTGTAGCGTTCACAGAAATGGATTTTTTCATATGAGACCAGGTTGCTGAAAATAACTACATACCTATGAGTTGCTAGTTTGATTGGAACTAGGTATTCACGCATTGCGAGTTCGAATGAAACTACACATACAAGATGCAAGCAATCTATTTCTTAGGATAATAATAATAATAATAATAATAATTTATTTAAAATGATTATTATATATAATAATAATAATAATAATATAATTTATTTCAATAGGATATATATATATATATATATATATATATATATATATATATATATATATATATATATATATATATATATATATATATATTTAAATTTGAACCACTGGTAAAGGTGGTAGATTGTTTCTGAGTTTGGATTGTTAGAAAATATCAAAAATCGAAAATATCGGAGAAGCCTATCGTAAACAAGAGAGTTGTCAGAGGTACGAGGTACTATTACTAGACATAGACACAATTATTATTACTTACTTTTCTAGCAGAACCTAATTCGACTTATCATAACCTGAAAATACCGAAATTGCCATAAAAAGAGGCCTAACCTACACAAGAATTTGCCGTAAAAGAGACCTAACGTACACGTTTGCACGACATAGTAGCCTAGGGCTAATTATAGGCAGGAAAATATCGATTAAAATAAAATATCGACAAAAAAATATCGATATTAAAATATCGAAACTCAGAAACAATCTCCACCTAAGCCTATATATATATATATATATATATATATATATATATATATATATATATATATATATATATATATATATATATATATATATATATATATATATATATAATTATGGCTTGCATAAATGACTAATTCAAACCCATAAATGATGAACTAGCCCCTTTTTTTTCATTTAAAAAGAAATTCAGCAAAATGGCTATGTAGGTAGAGTTTAGTATTTTTTTTTTTTTTAGAGCAGACCTCATCAACAAGGGCATATGCAGTCATTCCAGGCAGACAAAATACACATTATGTGAGCTTGTAATGCTCTTGAGTTTCATATTGCCATATCTTGGAATACCGACTCTTACTTCACACTACAAACATCTTATGAGTTACATGTTTGTGTCTGGGTGGGTAAAATTAATTGAGTGATTAACCGTTATGTGTTGAAAGCCTTTGTAAGCCTTCTAATAAACACTAATAATTGTTGTACCTGGCAGAAATATATATATATATATATATATATATATATATATTATATATATATATATATATATATATATATATATATATATATATATATATATATATATATATATATTAGTAGTAGTAGTAGCATTAGAGAGAGAAAAGCAATGCGTAAAATATTACATGCAAAACTTAACAAGCAGTGGTTAGGTCTATTTAATATTTGTTAGGCGTAGTTTTATTCTTTACAGTCCAGGCTAGGTTGTCGAACTAGTTTGTTAGATCTAACAAACTAGTTTGATTTAACCAAACCTGGACTTAAAGGGTAAAACTAGGCCTAACAGCCAGCAAATAGACCTAACCTACCCAAACACCATTCTTTGCTAACTACACCTAATGGCCAACTCGCTTAATTAATATATATACATTATATTTTAAATTTTTTTATTTTTATTTAAATTTTTTTGTAACGCCAATGATCTAGCAACCTTGTTGTAATAGAAATTCATAGGCTATGTTGTTGGTGGGTATATATGAATTTTTAGATCAACAGATCAACCTATGACTAAGCCTAATGGCAGTTTTTTTTGTAGTGGGCGATGGTTTATTGAATATTGCATGTATAATTAGGCTTAGTTTTACTTTTATCTTTGCATGAATGAACTGATAACTAGGGATGGGATAGACCTAGTCTTTTGTGCATGCATTAGTATTGTTATTGTTATTATTTGTTTGGACTGGGACAGTCTCGATAAGCCCTTGTGGCTTCTGTCTCTATTTTCCTATGTTACTATGTTAGTTTCAAATTACTACGCGTAGTTCCAGCTATACTTGCAACACAGAGGTATGTTGTTATTTTCAGCAACCTGGTCTTGTACGAAAAAATCCACTACTGTGAATGCTACAATTACCCAAATTTTTATTTTATTCTTATTTTTATTGCATTTCCTGTATTGTGTAAAAATGGTAAAGGATTAATATAGCATTCACAGTAATGGATATTTTCGTACGAGACCAGGTTGCTGAAACTAGTTCCAGTCAAACTAGCAACGTGTAGGTATGTTGGTGGTCTCGTACGAAAAAATATGAATGCTACAATTACCAAAATCAGTTACCAGGCCAAAATACTAAAGAATTACCGAACATTTTAAGGGCAAATAATGCAACTTAGTATTCTAGTATTTTGCAAAAAAAGATACTCAAAGAACAATCGCTTCACCACACGGAGTAAAAGTTTTTTAAATATTTTTTCTTCTTTTTATGTACTTTTATTTTTACGCACTTAAAAAAAAAAAAAAAGATACGTAATGAATTTCATCCTATTTTCTCTAGATTTTTATAATGAAAATACAGGGATGTGGTGATAGGCTAAATTTTTACCACTACATTAATTAATAACTTTTTCGCCCTTAAAAACATCGGAAAATATAAAAATAATGCACGGCTACGAACGAAAAAATAGTACTCATTAAATTATCTATCTAGCCTACAATATTCAACATTTTTCAACAACCCTCATTGGAAGTAAGAACATAGGAACATAGACCATAGAAATGGTGCTTTCTATAATAATTTCTCTGCAGACCTCGAACAGATATTAATGATAGGGCTTTTCATTGGCCGCAAAAAATCTAGAGTTAAGTATAAAATCTATTTATATACTTTCACTATTTTATCTATTGTATATACTCTTATCTATTTTGTATGCTATTTTAAAAATCTACCAAGACTGTCCCAGAATTTTACGGTGATGAACTATCTTCTGTAGTTCAATATCAATGCATGATCAAGTTAAAATTAAATAAAATTGGTAGTTCTAAGGTTACGTCAGGTAAAAATTCTCAAAATATTTCGAGTACTTGTACTTATGTAGGGAATCTATACTTAGGACTTTAGATTAGATTTTTTTTTTTTTTGAAGGTAATGAAATGGATAAATTTGCCATTAAAAGATTTATTGCCAAGTTTAAGAGTTCCTTTGATTTACATAGAAACATAAATGACTCTGTTAAATTGCATTGCCTGAAAAATAAGTTGAAAGGATATGCATACTCATTGATACAGAATCTTTCTGTAAATGACTTAAACTATGAAAAGGCAATAGAAGTACTTAATAAAGAATTCTTAGATGAAAAATTCATAGTAGATGAAACTATTAAAAAAATAATTAGTTTAAAGCCTAATTTTGACCCATCATATAATACTACTAGAGTTTATTTAAATGAAATTCGCACATTAGTGTATGAACTGGAAAGTTATAAATTTAAATTTCTTGAGGAGCCTGCAGGGCTATTGATTCTGAGCCACATAGTTTTGTCTAAATTGCCTAATGTAGTAGTGAGAGAAATTACTCGTAAGTTAGATACAAATTATCCTGATCTAAATCAGATATTTGAGAATTATAATGAGATCATTAAAAACATAGTGAAAACTTCAAATAATCAGAATAAAAATAGTAGTCAAAATCAAACTAAAACACTTCAGCATGCTCACCAATTTAAACCTCAATATCAATCAAAAGTGAAATCTAACTTTAAACAATTCAGCCCTTCAGATAATTATCAACTCAAATACAGGAATGATCAAAATCAAAGGTCTGATAAGACATCAAGACCATATGAAAAAAATAATTCCTTTGCATCACTACAAAACTTTAAAACCAATGTTAATACTATGCATAAAGGTGAAACTACAGGTAGTGGTGATACCGCTGATATTAATTAAAAAAACTCTTCTAAAATGTGCAAGTTTTGTTCTTATCAAGGCCATGTGATGACAAATTGTAATGTTTATGAAAATTATGAATCAAGAGTAAGGAGGTGTAATGAAATCAAACTGTGTAGTAGATGCTCAAGCTCAAAACACAGTGCAGACCAGTGTCCTGGTTTAAATGATAACCTGTCCTTTAATTGCCAGGTTTGCAAGTAGAAAAAATCATATCACTGCATTGTGTAATATGCAGCCCCAATCACTACAAAATCATATGTGCTTAAGCCAAGGAATTAATAAATTATATTTATTACCTACTATAACTTTGAAGGTGGGTAAAGGTCAAAAATTGACATCCATTCGATGCCTTTTAGACTCTGGGTCACAACGTACTTACCTTTCAAAGAAGGTGCTAGATAAACTTGACATATGTATGGAAAATCAACAAGGTACAAGTTTTAATATTAGAACTTATTTAGGTGTTAGTACTCGCATTTTAAAAGAAATTTCACTTGATGTGCACATTGATAAATTTTGCTTTCCACTTCCTCTTTTGATAGATGAGGATCTTCATTTAAAATATGAAGTAAATTTTATGGATACTGCAATCCAAAATTTAAAAAATAAATCTTACAAATTAGCTGATGATGGATTTAAGGAGGTCAACAACTCATTTTTTGAATTGGATGCCTTGTTGGGCACAGATTTGATAGAGTATTTCCCTATGCTAGAACTAGTCAAATGCATGAGTGGTTCAGCTTTTAAATTGAAGGATGGGTATATCATTCCTTTTGGGAATGTTACAAATTTTTTATATCATAAGCAAGTTAAATTTCCTGAACATTCTTCAGGCATACAAAATGAAAACCTAATAAAAACAAATCAGACATTGGTTAATTGCTATTTTGAATCCTGTTCATTCATATTTTAGTCCTCTAAGTCACATTATTAACTGATTCTGAAGTAGAACAGGGTTTAGAAAATATGTTCAAGATAGAAGTCCTTAGGTATTAGAAAATATGAATAATAAATCTGAATTTGATCTGATACAGATTGAAAAATTCAGAGAAGGTATAGAATTCAAAGATGGAAAATACCACATTAATCTTCCTTGGATAGAGGAAAAAGTATCTTTGCTGCCTTCTAATCATAACATAGCTCTCTCAGTACTTAACAAGGTTTATGATAATTTAAAGAGAAAAAATTTAATTGAAGCTTATAATGATGTTGTAGTCAGTAGGGCCTTCCATTGCCTGACGTTATTTTAAAACCATACTATGAGTGGGAACCAATTTTCGCTTATCGCGCGTCTTTTGTTTTACGAGGAACGAGAGGCTGAGAGAAAGAGAAGCGCACGCTTTTCTTTTTGCAAGCAACGTTGTACGAGATACATGCATTTTCTTTTGTGTAGGCTTTTATCGTGATAATATTTTTTTTTCTTCTTTCGGCGTGAACAGCAATTTTTCTTAATTGCACAGCACGCTCTAACTCAGTTCTGCGTTCAGAAGTCACATTTCTTTTGGTTTGTTATACGTCCATGATCGCCATCTTGCAGCAGAAGATTCTCTCTAGTTCTAGCAGTGGCAAACTAACAAGTACTAGATAGGGTTCCAGTATTGCCTACTGGTTCTATTTTTGTCGTGTCCCATATTTATTTGTGTAAGAAATAAACGAAAAAAACCTGACCTTCTTTACTTCATCTTCCTCGCTGTGAAGTTTTCAATATCTGGTGTGTGGAACTTCAGCAACCGCTACACACCACCCCCAGGGGTCACATCGACCCCCTATAAACTGGTGACCCTTCAGAGTGGTGGGATCAAGACGGAAGACAACAGGATCGGAGGTGCAATCAGCCCTGGAACCCTGCTAGTAGAGTACTCCATGCTTATATAACTCACCATTTTTTTTATTTTATTTTTCCATTTTTTTATTTTTTGTCTTTTATATATATATATATATATATATATATATATTATATATATATATATATATATATATATATATATATATATATATATATATATATATATATATATATAATATATATATATATATATATATAAATTTTTTTTTTAATTTTTTTTTTTTTTTTTTTTTTTTTTTTTTTTTTTTTTTTTTAAAATATATATATATATATATATATATATATATATATATATATATATATATATATATATATATATATATATATATATATATATATATATATATATATAATATATATATATATATATATATTTTATATATTATTATATAATATATATATATATATTATAATATATATAATATATATATATATATTATATATATATATATATATATATATATATATATATATATATATATATATATATATATATATATATATGCATTATATCTTGGTTTATATATTTTACTTCTAATTTATTATTTTTTAGTATATATATATATATATATATATATATATATATATATATATATATATATATATATATATATATATATATATATAATATATATATATATATATATATATATATATATATATATATATATATATATATATATATATATATATATATATATATATATATATAATATATATATATATATTATATATATATATATTTTTTTTTTTTTTTTTTTTTTTTTTACATAATTTATTTTACTATTTTTATTTATTATATATATATATATATATATATATATATATATATATATATATATTATATATATATATATATATATATATATATATATATATATATATATATATATATTCCCATTTACTTTACCTCCCCAACTTGCTCCCCTTTTCCAGCTATATTCCTAATGATATTGACT